>JBBPBX010001126.1:40323-68736 GCA_038048925.1 Garcialebias charrua | reverse complement strand
TAGACGACAAATAATGACAAGTGGCAAAATGAGAATTTTGCAAAATAGGTCCCCTCTAAATATTGTTTAAATTTCAGTTTGGCTTGTATTCATAGATTGCTGTGGTCAGTGTCACTGATAATCTGGTACAACATCTTCCCAAAATCTTAATGCTTAAAAAGAAAACAGTTTTCAAGGAGAAGAAATACTTTAATGCAGGGGTCACCAAACTTTTTGAGACTGAGAGCTACTTCAGTGGAACCAAGAGGCACAAAGGTCCACTTGTTCGTTCCAAACAAATTTGCATGGTTCAACTTTAATCATAGTATTAATAATAATACATTTACATACATGTGAATATATGACTGCCTGATCACATCTGATCTGGTCTGTATTATTAAAGACTCCACACAATGCTTTAGCTTGGTAAATATGATCAATTATTATTGATAATTACCAGTAGTGATTAGAACTCTCAATCAAGAACTTGAGTCCTCAGTTTGAATAATGTTTTGGTTCTTCTGTGCAAATGTAAATTGTTCTTAGCTTTGACTGGGAGTGTGGATGGTTGTTTGTCTCTTTGTCTGTCTCTGTGATGGACTGGAGACCTGTCCTGGGTGTCCCTGCCTTCACCCAAAAGCAGCTGAGATTGGTTCCAGTCCTAAACAAGGGGGCATAATGGATTACTTATTAACTGATATTTAAACATAAACACTATTTCTTTTATGTTAAACTCAGTTTGTAACATTTGAAATTCGTTGTATTTTATAAATATTTTATTAACTGTTTTGTAGAAATGAACACGTTTGTAACATTCATTCAAAATATGCCTTAACAAATCTGTAGCATTTTTTAAGAACCTATTAAGAATAAAATGTTCCAGTTGCAGATACAAAATATCAATAATGTAATATAATAAACAGTGACATTTTTTAATTAACCATGTGACATAAGTATTGATCCTCAACATTTTTTATAATAATAATTTAAAGCCCTTAAAACAACCACAGCTGCAACAAAGTGCTACACATATGAAATCATTTTAACTAATCATCACATCTTCTCTACTCTTTTTTAATTAATTATCTTTCACATATTTTATCATTACTTCTTTCAAGAGCTCCACACCTGAAAATATGATGAATGTGAATCCATCCTGCTCAAAGCTGCGCTGACATTCTACTGTCTGTTGCAGAGCCCACCAGGGAGCTAGTTAGCATTGAAGCTAGTGTGTTAGCTGATGAAGTGACGCTCCAAAGTGTTTTTCTGCCACTAATGATGCACAGACACACTTGTCTTTCAACACTGTGAAAGACCTTTTCCTCCCAGTCACTGTCACCTATGTTTTAAGTAGCTACTTACTGGAAGTTAGTACTTTGTGCAGCAGCTCACTCCCCACCAGCGGCTCCGCGAGCCTGTGACCTCCGCTGCTGTTGTTGTTCCTTGTAAACATTGGACTAAACCATTTGCCAACAGAGAAGGGGGGGTGGGCAAAATTTCCTTCTTTTTTTTTAGAATAATGGCGGATTTCTCTCTTTTTTTGCCTTTTTATATTTATATTGTTTAAAGACACGATTTCCTTTATTGAATTATTGGGGGGGACAGATCTATATTTCCCCAAGATTGGGGGGGTCGGACCCCCCCGACCCCCCCCAGGATCTACGCCTATATATGGCTGTAATACACAAACTACATCACAAAATGAATAATTCTACTTAATTTTTCTAACTGTAATACACAAACTACATCACAAAATGAATAATTCTACTTAATTTTTCTAACTGTAATACACAAACTACATCATTCTAACTGTAATACACAAACTACATAAGAAAATGAATAATTCAACTTAATTTTTCTAACTGTAATACACAAACTACATCACAAAAATGAATAATTCTATTTAATTTTTCTAACTGTAATACACAAACTACATCACAAAATGAATAATTCTACTTAATTTTTCTAACTGTAATACACAAACTACATCACAAAAGAATAACTCTACTTAATTTTTCTAACTGTAATACACAACACACTAAGCTACATCATCAGTCAACATAAGTGTAATATACAAACACACTAAGTTACATCATATATAGTTTTTGAGCAAGTCCTTTTTGACCTTTTTCTTAAATGTATACATTGATTTTGCATTTTTAACATCACTCTCCAGAGCATTCCACAATCGAACTCCCTGAATTGAGGTAGACCGTCCCTTTAAGCTGGTTCTGAATTGTGGTTTGATGAATATCTCTGTCCCTTTGAGATTGTAATCACTTTGTCTTTTTATAAAATTTCTTTGGATATTTAGAGGTAATGTGTTATTATGAGCCCTATACATAACTGATAAAATACTATATTCAACCAATTCCTGGAATTTCAATACATTTAGCTGAAGAAACAAGGTGTTTGATGGGTGACTGAAATTTTTTCTGGTGATTACTCTTACAGCTCTCTTTTGTAAAATAAAAACAGGCTTTGTAATTGTTTTGCACGCTTTTCCCCAAAACTCAATGCAATAGATTAAACGTGGTACAATGATTGTGTTATACAACATATACAGAGCTTTATCAATTAAAAAATCCCTGACTTTATACTGCAATTGATCTAGCTACTGTATTTGTTTTAATGGAATTTACATGATGTTTCCATGTCAGTTTGTCATCAATGATGACACTTCACTTCACTCACTTTACAGATCACATCTTCAATTTCAAATGGGTCGTCAACAATTCTCTTTTTGTTACTGAATATCATGTAATTAGTTTTATCTAAATTCAAAGATAATTTGTTTATTTTGAACCAAGTTTGTATTTTTATAAATTCTGTTTTCATCATATCCAAAATCTGTTTTATGTCTTTACCCGAACAGAAAAATGTGGTGTCATCGGCAAAAAGAACACATTTAAGAAGTCCTGACACATTTACCAAGTCATTCACATATAAAATAAATAACTTTGGTCCAAGCACAGAGCCCTGAGGAACTCCACAAGTGATATCACGGAGGTCAGATCTAACATCATTTATTTGCACAAACTGTTTCCTATCTTTCAAATAGCTAGATACCCATTGTAATGCTGGTCCTCTAATACCATATTTATTTAGTTTTTCAAGGAGAATGGTGTGGTCAATGGTATCAAATGCTTTTTTTAGATCAACAAAAACACTAACACAGTACTGTTTATGATCGACAGCATTAGTTATTTGTTCCATTAAATCCATGAGAGCCATTGATGTAGAGTTTTTTCCTCTAAACCCATACTGACTGCTACTTAAAATATTTTGTTTATCAATAAATTGATCTAATCTGGTCACAAATAGTTTTTCTAGAATTTTTGAGAACTGTGGTAACAAGGATATTGGCCTATAATTATTGAATACACATCACCATTTTTAAAAAGAGGAACATCAGAGTCAGAGTCAGAGAGTCTTTATTGTCATTTGCACCGCATGTGGTACATGTGATGAAAACGAGATTATGTACACGGGGTCCCAGTTACATCCAACAACAAATGAAAGAGAAAAACAGTAATAACATCTAGAACTAACTAAGAAAAACATCAACTAGTAATACACTAAGCCTAATATAGTTGAAATAAACAGCAGCACGAACATGAGTTTGTATGAGCAGATGGTCACAGATGAACACAGATGAACACAGCAACAAGAAAACAGATCAGCATCAGTATGATGTGATATTTTGCAGTGTTTATTTTTATTTTTATTTATTCATGAGTCTAACAGCCTCAGGGTAGAAGCTGTTCCTCAGTCTAGTGGTTCTACACTTGATGCTCCTCAACCTCCGTCCTGAGGGGAGTGGGGCAAAGAGTGAGTGTGCTGGATGAGTGAGGTCTTTCATGATGCAGGTGGCTCTTTTCCTGCATCTGGAGGTGTAAATGTCTGTGATTGTGGGGAGACTGACTCCAACAGACTTCTGTGCAGCCTTCACCACTCTCTGCAGAGCTTTCCTCTCTTCAACTGTGCAGCCTCCATGCCACACGTTGATGCTGGAGCACAGGATGCTCTCCACTGCACACCTGTAGAAGGAGGTGAGGACTGGGCTGCTCAGACCAGCTCGTCTCAGCCGTCTGAGGAAGTAGAGTCTCTGATGACCTTTCTTGATCAGGCTGGTGGTGTTGTTGCTCCAGCTGAGGTTATCATTCATGTGTACACCCAAGTATTTGTAGCTGGAGACCACTTCCACTGCAGACCCACCTATTTTCAGTGGGGCATGGGTGTGTTTGTTCCTTCTGAAGTCCACAATCATCTCCTTTGTCTTCTTCACATTCATGTGAAGATTATTCTCTTTGCACCAGCTCTCCAGGTGTTCCACCTCCTGTCTGTAGCTGGACTCATCATTGTTTGTGATGCATCCCACCACCGCTGTATCATCTGCAAACTTAACAATATGACAGCCTGGAAGTGTGGCTGTACAATCATATGTGAGCAGAGTGAACAGAAGGGGGCTCAGCACACATCCCTGAGGAGAGCCAGGTGACTGTTTGTTATTCAAGAAACAAATGGCTAAGTAAAGGTGATATTTGTCTGCTGTCTGGATTGTGAGCTGCTCTCTAAGTAAAATAACTAATTCCACTTTCACTTCTCCTCCACGTCTGCTCCCACTTCCAGACAGACCTTTGTTCGTGACACCTTGCCTCTCTGACAGGTGTCAAGTGAGCGGAAGATAGCAGAATAAAACCGGAAGTTTACAATATATCATCAAAAATAAGAGCTCAAACATTGACACAACGTAATACTGTAATTAATTAATTAATTTAAAGTGATTTTGCGGACTTAAGTTAAGTAAATGTTAATCAAAATAAAAGGGTAAAATGTAAAAAATAACAAAATCTTGATTTTCGTTTTATTTGATTTTTTTATTATTCTGCAAGTTTATCATAATGATTCAAAAATCTTAGATTTATCATAATATTTGAGTTCACCTGCATTACTTTCATATTTCAAATTTTGCCCAGCACTTTGGTTAAATGTGTTACATAATTGCTTTAGGTGTGGCACTGGTGCTAGTAATGAAGTGCAAGTTGTCACAGGTGAAATGCTTTCAAAATTTATAAATAAAACGGAGAAAAAAAGGAAACTGGTAAAGATAATGGATAGATGGAGGAAAAAAAAATCGGGTTTAATTCAAACAGATTAACATTATTTTTTTCCGGCTCAGACGCTAAGTGTTTTATTGTGAAAGTCCCAAAGGAAACAGTTGGTGTGTATTGACGCCATCTTGTCTTGACCGCGATCAGACGGCTCTGATTCATCTGAAGTGAACCGTGTGGACATTCATTCCTCGCGACGTCTTCAGATAAACGCTCACGCGCGTCTTGTTTCTCAACCATTCTCCGTTTCCCACTTTTTGAACAATATTTAAAAGACTCATATGAAATAGACTGAATCTACAAACGACTCAGGCTCTCCTCCGGCTCTGGTTTTTATATCACGGACTGAATTATATATTTCTAAGTTTTCTTCGTTGGAGTGCGACGTGAAGGCATCTTTTCGTTTCTTTATTAAAGTGTTTTTGTTTTTCGGGTCCGTCCAGCTCCAAACTTTGAGTGAAAGTTTTAAAAGCAGACTCTGAGTTTCAGAAAGTCCAGGTGGACCGAACAGACCAGACACCGACACGGCACAAGGCAGCAGGTGAGCCTCCATCATGAAAATACTCTCGCATCAAGCTAGGCTAATGTTTGATTGTGCTATCATTAAATAGCCTTCTGATTTGTTATTCAATAACAGTTCATATAGTTTGCCCTATTATTTCAAATTAATGCAACTTATTTAATAAATTTCACACTTTATTCAAAAAGGGACATTTAGAACCAGCTTATTCTTCAACCAGTGTGTATTTGTTACCATTATTGACATATTAGATCAGGAGTCTGCAATCTGTGGCTCTTTCAAGCTTTGGTCAAAACTAACTTTAAACTGAATTTTATTTGTTCTTATGACAACAAAAAGGGCTTTTTTTTTTGCAGTTTTTCTTGTAATTTCCTTCGCAAATGTGTGAATACTAGAACTAATAGAAGGAGTAAAACATACGTTAACTTTATTTATTCGAAGTAGGATATTTAATTTTTCCACAATTAAAATAATTTACCTAGACCTGCATAGTTAATTGTTATTTTATTTTTTTAATTGGGAAATAACACATTATTTTTCCTTCTTTACGATAATCTTGTCTTTTTTTAGTCTTAAAATGTAAAAATATCAACAAATCATTAGATATTTTCAGCTTTACAATGGTCAGAAAACTACCCTACTGGTCAGAAAATTGTCCTTTAACAAACTTAAAGTGGTCCGTGGGCCACCAGTTGAGAATCCCAGTTGTAGCAGGTATTGTTGCTCCGGACACGTTTAATTTAGTGAACAAAGGGGCAGAAATGGCTCTTTTGATCGTAAAGGTTGCAGACGGCCTGTATTAGATTATCCAGTGTTGCAGCCACTTAATTATTTCTGCTCTGTTTGACTGTCTTTGCACCCTGTTTTCTTTGTTGTTGTTTTTATTTTTGTTTTAAGCCTTGTTCATCATTTTTCTGCTCCTCGTGCAGCCCGCATGTGTCTGGGGTTGTTCAAAGGCACATGAGGCTCTTTACAGTACCAACCTGCTCTCTGTACAGCTGGAACATGTGGTTTCCTGATTGTGCTGAGGTGCAGAATCAAAAGACTTCACTCACATCACAGTTATATAAAAAATAAAGTGTTTGTGTTTAACACAAGAGGTCTGACAAAGTGTGAAAGCTGCAGATGCAGACGGGAAACTGAACTTTAACAAACGATAAACACAGTTTTTTTTTAAATCCTCATTTCTTGAAATGCGCCTCCTTTGTGCTGACTTCATTTTTTTATAATAAAGAAAAAAAGGTAAGCCCTTTGATGTTCAACTAAAACCTCGTGACCTATAAGGACTGGTTGATGCTTTGCTAATATTCTGCTTCTTGTTCGTGTGTGTAGCGGCTTTATTGATTTATTTATAACCCCAAAGGAGATATCTGCAGCATTCCACCTGCTCCTTCAATTTCCTCACCAGAGACATGGAGATTCATAAAGGAGCACATGAACGCGTGTGCAGGCGTGCACGGTGCATCACTATGGAGCCATCACAAAGAATGCAGCTTATGATGTAGCCCAGGGAGCATTCCACATCCGTCGTATTGGCTCTAGCTTCTCAGCTGACGTCCTTTTGTTCAGAAAGACTCATTTCTGCTTTGCCACAGCTGGCATGCTTTTTATTTTAGTGTTTGATGCGTGTGAAAACATATGAAAGGTGATTGAGAATGCTTTTGCTCTGACTGAAGTTTCACTTTCAACCCTTTTTTCTGTATCATGCGACTGCAGTCTGTCCTTTTATTGCACACGAACGCAGCCACAACAAGGAGCGTGCCTCTTGTGCAAACAATGTCACACTAGACAACAAACCTGTAATGTTTCCTAATCATGGTTGCAGAAGTGGATGACACTTTTGACCTTGTTTTTTTAACAAGTGTTTGGTCAGGAGAGAATGTGAGAAGAGAGTACATTTCCTCAGTTCAACTTTTGTATTGTACATAAAACTGTACATTTAATTGTGCTTTGACTGTAAGCAAGACCATGAACACGCTAAATGAAAACACAGATATTCTAATCAGTAAACCAAGCTTTGACGTTACTCTCCAGTATCCTCATCTTTCGTGTTGTGCAGACTTGTCAGAGCCATTTGTACGTGCGTGCACTTGTGCTGGTTTCCAAACAGCCCCTGAATCAGCCAGTGATCTTTGACCCTTATTCATGCTCGCTGTCACTTCAGCTCCAAAGCAGCTTTTGTTCCTCGGATTACTCTTCCCTGCACATTCTTCTCTGCTCCACTCCGCAGCTCGTGGAGGACTGGGAGAAATGGAGGCTGAAAAGCAGAAAAAGATCTGGTTCGGTTCGGTTTACTGTCGATCCTGGTGTCGATTTGTCAGCTCAGGTTTGATGACGGCTGAACCTGAACTGTGCCACAACTGGTTCTGAATCTTGGACTGGTTTTATGTATTTGGTAAATTTTCAGTGTTTCTTTCAGGTGAGGCGTCATAAGAGTTGGGCTCATGTGAACGGCAGGATGTGGTCACGTCGAGGCGACGTGCTGAAACAGGACAAGGTTTAAAACCAAAACCGAAGCTGCAGGTTAGCTGGTCACATGTTCAGTCACACGGCAGTGATGATGTATTTTCTGTCAAATGTTTGCCAGCCTGTCACTTCTGCTCTATGGGTTTTGTGGTTGTGTTGGCGAAGCTGCAGACGTTTCTCAAGAAGTCCAAACGTTAACAAACCGAAAGCGCAGCAGTGTGATGTTGTGGGCTTTATGTCGAGCTTCCATTAAAGCTGCTATATGTAACTTTTCTAACAATATATTTTTAACATATTTCTTCACTCTGTCACTAGATTGATGTTAGAGAGGTAATCTCTGAAAAAAACTTAAAAAAAATATTGTCCCCTTGCTTCTCCAGGTGGTAAATAAGCATTTCTAAAAAGAAAAAGTGACCCGCCATTTTCCAGCCAATAAAAACAAAGTTTGTAACCAGCCAATAAAAACCGAGCTTGAATTTGAATCAGCCAATAAAAACAGAGCTTGAATTCAAATTTCAACAGACCACAAGGGGGCAGAGCCATATATGGCTCTGAGGGGGAGGGATCAGAATGCTTTGCTTGTTGAAATTTTTTCTAAGTGCTGATGTTCTACAGAAACTGCAGACTGAACCTTTAAGTACAACTAAAGTTGACCTTATACGCAGGAGCAAAGTGAAAATGGATCAGATCATTAAGGACTTGGTGTGTTGTTGGGCAGGAAAGTATTTTCTGGAGAGTCATAACAAAAAGCTACAGGAGCCATTAGCTGATTCAAAGTTCTCTTCATAAATTGAGGTTGTATTGAATGTCAGGCTGCGCTCCAGTTCAAGACTTTTTCTGATTGTTTAACAGAGTTCTGTGTTGGTGACCGCTGCGTTCAAGAGTTGCATTCGGGCCTAAAAAAATTCAACCCGATCCGGCCCCAGCCCGTAGCCATTTTTTCAGAACCCGACCCATCCCGATCAAATTAACTGTAATTACAGGCCCGAAACTGAAAATAAAACAAGTTTATTTTTATTTATTTTTTTATTAAGCATTTACTTCTTTTGTAAGCAAATCAATTTGATGTGATAGTTTTAAAAACGTCTTTCAAACAAATGAAGATATAAGATTTATTGTTTCACTAAATGGATATGAACATATAAAATGAATAGCCTAAAATATCAACTCTAAAGATAGGCTATTATACAAATTAACAAAAATATTTTTAGAGCAAAATTATTTGGCAAAATATAGACCAAGGCTATTTTAATTGAACACGCTGCTCGCTTTGGCTTTTATGGATGCTGTTACTTCCTTCACCACAGATGACAGCAGGTGCGGAGACGCGCATGGCCGGTGATCAGCTGATCCACCTGAGCTTAACTGGACTTTTTTATTTTTATTTTTTTACCTCTTTCAACCAGCCGGTTGGACCTGCCTCCTCCTCAACCAGTAGATTAACACAATTTTATATTGTGCATTCTTATTTAGTTTTCTTTCTGCTGTATGATTCGTAAAACCACATCAAAGCCCGAGACCTGCCCGGCTCACGCACATTATTATGGCCTGGCCCGGTCCGAGTTAGGGTCGAGCTGGGCAGGCTTCAGACTCGGGTTAGAAATGACCGTTTGTATTTACAGACAAAACTAAGTGTGGGATGTACAGGATACCTCAAGACGTGATGTACACATTCATGATACAGATTGTATATTATCTGCTTTGCCATGCACACAATTATTGTTCCGTAGTCCTACAATGAAAAATCCCAGGGAAAGCTAAAGGGATGGAAACATGCTTGTAATTTTTTAACCATCTCATTATTGCATTTAGGTATTTTCGGTTGTTTTACTTTTCATGTTTCCCTCATATACAGTAGTCTCGTGTGCTCAGTAATCACAAGTAAACAGTAATTATGCTGGAAGCAGGAAAATCTGTTTATAGTGTGTCTTATTCTATCTCGTAAAATGTTATTTGCTACCACTGCATTATATATACAGTGGCACAAAGAGAGACAAATATATTTATCCAGCAATATATAAATTATAAAACAGAAATCCATAACCAAACTATTATTTACTTTTTGTTGTTGTTTACAACAACTTGAACTTCTGAAGCTTTTCGAGCTGTCGAAGTTTCGAACCACGTATCTGAGTCACCTCTCCGTCTCGAAGTTTCCTCCAGACTTCCTGAGTCTTTTTACATTTTTACTTACTGTACATGTTGAAAGACTGAAGTTCAGACACTTTTTGTTTTAACTCATCAATGAGCGTCTCATGCAGTCCTGTACAATATGAGTCATGACCCATTTTGTTTGGACCCTATCTTTTGTACTTGCACTTTTTCACGCAGCACATTCATCTCTGTAATTAGCTGCTCACACGTTTGCATTTAAGTAACTTCTTTCTTTTGCATGTGCTGCTGGTATCATTTCTGGATTTACAATAAATGTTTTTAATACATTGAAGTCACTGAGAATCATTTTTACCCATGAGTTAATGGTTAAAAATAATAATAATAAAAAACCTGACCAATTTTTGTTGCAGTTTTTCCACTTTTGTATTTCAAACAATAGAGATGCTGTTTTCAGAATTTCACCTTTATATATTTATATCTGCTCTCCAAATCAACATCTGCTCTTTGATAGAAGCTGAAATTAAATATGCCAGCAGCAGCTATCTTTTAAAGAAATAAACTGCAGCCGTTTTAGACAACATGTGTCGTAATGAAGTTTTTGTGTGGCTTTATTTGATCACAGTGGGCCTCAAAACAACAAACAGCATTCTGTTACTCCCTATTGAACATTTGGGCTAAATATTGCATAACTACATACAAATCTTTTGTGATATATTTCAGATAAGACAAAGTTGAGAACATTTTACCTGACATTATTGCCAGTGTGGCTGAAGACAAAGATAATCTGCCTCCTACCAGTAAATGTGTCAGACACCTCTGAGTGATCATCGTCATTGTCTGTCAGCAGTGTTCTGGCTGCCCCTGTCACACAGTCACATCAAATGATGACAGTCAATGAGTCAGACTACTGAATGACAACAAAGAGGGGCAGATTTATGGGAATGCTCAAAGCATCAGTGGTGGGGGGCATCAGAGATGCTGGCTGGGGCCTGGTCTCATCCTCCAGAATTCACAACACATATCTATTATCTTTGAAAGCAAGCAAAGTGATAAAGTTACAGTTTCAGAATGAGTGTGAACGCCCAGAGAAACTAAGAAATTATGTGTTTGCGGCATGTGAGGCGTGTTCAGATCTCCATCTCACATATACACTGCAGTGTCTGTGGTTTTCACAGACAAGAGCTGGGAAGTGAAAGAAAAGGGGAAATTCATGTGCTGAATTGATGCCCTGCTGCTGTTCGGGGACAATAGAGTGGGTGTGGGAGTTAAAAAAAAGAGTTGCCTTACTGATTGTGCCAATACGGCAGGTTCAAATGTGCAAGTGAGGTCCAAATATAAATGTAAGAGAGAGTAAATAATTGTTCTTTTAACACGGCTTGTGTAAAGAAAATGAAACATTTTTGCTATTCTCAGGAAGAAAGTGTAAATTTCAAGCATTATGTGTGCATTTATTGTTAATTGTGAAACAGGGACGTTGATGCAGTTCATCTGTTAGTATGAGTCCACATACACAGACGTGTTTTTGTGTTGAGGACAGGGACCATTTATGCCTTTTCTCCAACGTTGTTTTTAATCTGGTTGTGTACAAACACTGTGTGTTCACATCTGAAGAGAGGGGGTGACACTGCTGCAGTGTTTCCTTCTCTGGAAGTTGACATCCTTTTTGCTGACAGATGACAAAGAAGTGCAGTGAGCGCTGTTTGGCTACTGTTGACGTGTGTCACAGTGAAGCTGTGTGTGCATTCACTCCTGAAGAAGTGTGGTGGTGCTGTCACCCCAAACCCACATTTATAAAACGAGCTCTTTGGGATATTTATTGTGTGAATGTTTATGAAGAATTCACACTATTGGGATTTACTTTTCTTCCGTACGTTTTTCGGCATCTTTCACGTTTCACAATTTATGTGAAACGACATCAACAAATCATATATCACAATGTTCATTTCCTTCAGGAGAGGGGTGTTATGATTTTTGGTGTTGGTGCAATTTGAGCTTTTTGAAATATTTAGCCTTTTCTGCCATTTTTTTTCTCAGGAAATAATTTGAGTTCAGTTTACATCCTTCAGATCTTTAGATCTGTTTACAACCTTTTACTGCTCTTTTGTTCTGGTTCAGCTTCTTTCAGCCCCATTGTGCAAATTTAAACTTTTTTTCAGCCACTTTCACCAGTTTTATTCTTTCTGCTAACTACAACATTTTTGTTCTTCTAAATTATTTCTTCTAATTTCAGCTTGTTATGCTCCTTTCTTTATGCAAGTTTTAGTTTTTTTTGCTATTTCAGCTACTATTTAGTTGTCTTTTATGCTAATTTTAGCTCAGCTAATCCACATTTTTTGCAGTAATTCTCACTTTTTTCAGCCTAACTCAGCAAAAATGGGCTGTCTCCACTTCCTTCGGGTAATTTAAGCTTATTTCTCCCTTTTTAGCTACTTTTCAGCTGTTTTTATGCTCATTTCAGCTTTTTCCAAATAATTTCTAATTTTTGTGCTAATTTCTGCTTATTTAAACCCAATTCAGCAAATACGTGATCTTTCTGCTTTCTTCTGCTAA
Organism: Garcialebias charrua; assembly: GCA_038048925.1. Taxonomy (NCBI): domain Eukaryota; kingdom Metazoa; phylum Chordata; class Actinopteri; order Cyprinodontiformes; family Rivulidae; genus Garcialebias; species Garcialebias charrua. The sequence continues at coordinate 55,992 of JBBPBX010001126.1, read as the reverse complement.
TTAAGGCTTGTGCTTCCATTTTATGTACATAATTTAGGCTTGTTCTTCCATTTTATGTACATTGCAGAACATTTTTTGTTGCTATTTTCGGCTGTTTTTCAGCAATAAACAATCACACTGCATTTTTGCAGGAAATGCTATGTCTCTAGTTTATAGTCTACTCAGAAACTTCAAGTGGGTTCTGTTTTTACACATTTAATTTCACTCTTCTGTAAAATATAGGGAAGACCCTTCATCTTATATTTCTGAGCGTTTTGTTCTGTTTAAGGACACAAGGTGAAGTTTAAATAAATCCTGCAGTTTGATGTAGCATGCCAGATTATAGCTACAAACTTGTTTACGTGTGCATTAGTTTCTTGGTAAGCCAAAGCCTCACCAACATACAAATGAAACACAGCTTGTTAAAATATAGGAATGAAAGATCTACCATTCCTTGAATGAATGCATTTTGCTCGTCACCCTTCTTGCCAGAGTTTTCGACCAAGATCATCTCACTTTGAGAAATGACAGCTCTAGCCCTTTCAGTCCAGCCTTGAAAATAACATTTTGTGTGACCCAGCCAGTCAAAGCAGATGGTTGCTTGTCCTGAGCCTGGTTCTGCTGGATGTTTCTTCCTGTTAAAAGGGAGTTTTTCCTTTCCACTGTTGCCAGTATGCTTGCTCAGGATGGGAGACTGCAACAAAGTGAAGATTCAACCCAATCTGCTGGCTTCCTTAGACAGAGAACTTTTACTAATTGGCTTTTTTAAATGTATTTGAATGTTTCTGTTCAGTGCCCTGAGATGACTTCTGCTGTGACTTGGTGCCATATAAATAAACTGAATTGAATTGAACTGAATTGCATTCTCCTGCAATATTGCGATATCTTGTGTACCGGTAATCTCACAATCTATCACAGTATGTGTTGTGAATATAGTGTCAACTACTACCACACCAACTTTTAGCACAATCTATAAAATTCACTGAGCTACAGGAAATGCTATGTCTGTAGTTTATAGTCTAGAAACTTCAAGTGAGTTCTGTTTTTACACATTTAATTTCAATCTTCTGTAAAACTCTTCCTTCCTAAAACCATGAACCAATACTTCTTCTATATGTAGAAGAGGGTTGAATATCTGTGGCAGCCTTTTTAAATGGGGTTTATTTAAAAGGTCAATCAAGTTTAGATGTGCATCACACGATTACCGAGTTTTGTTGAAATCCATCCAGTGGTTCATGAGATATTTTGCTAACGGACAAACGGTTGACTCCAACAGTTAATGACAAGGTTTGAAGCCAGGATGTAACTGTAATGTTGTTTTGCGCGATGCGTTTGGATATTGAGTTCGACACATTTTAAACTAATTTGCTATAATAAAAACATGTGATGTCACTATGTCACCCATAAGAGACATTACCTGAATATTCACTGTGTAAGTTTTATTGCTAAAGGATTTCAGCAAAACATAAATCCACCACAGATGGCATAAAGAAAATTACATAAAAAGAAAACAGTTAATAAAAGTTTACTTTTACTTGCTAAAGGTTTTATATTTTGTTTGATCCATATGCAGCATAAACCTTTACATTCCCTCAATATGCGTTTGTGTGAAATTTCAAAAACTGTCATTACTTGATTTCAGTTTAAATTGGCAAAGATTTCAACACTAACCAGCTTACCGATGGTTTCTTACAGTAATGCAGCTTTAGACACAGCTTGTGGTGAGATATGATGCTGGCGGTTGTCGACAGTGGTGGTGGTGGGGGGTATTGTAGCGGAGCGTTATGGTACTAGTGCTTCTTATCCTGTTGCTAATATTTCTGCTCTCCATTCAGAAGTAGTCACCTCACTCACCGGTGGAAAATAAAGAAAATAATCATATTTTCCAACAGTTACAATTGTCCACATGCAGGAGCTTAGCCCTAAATAAAATAAAATAGTAAAACTTTTCTGGGTTCACCAGTTATTTTGTTAGCAGCTCCAATTGCATTGGATTACTTTAAAAATATTTCTTTCAAACATTACATTAGTTTCTTTAAAACATTACATTTGTTTAAAACATGTCTAAACAATATTTTTGTTAGTAGGTCATTTGTTTACCGTAAGTGTGGGTAACCTCCTACAATATACAATGAACAACATTACTAAAACCATGAACTAAAAATGACTACAGTACTGTAGTTGCAATATTTCACTGCAGTAAAGTTTTGTGCACAGATTGTTGAAAAACATACAGTACTTCCTGAGAACTGAGAAAGAACTAAATGGGGTTACGTCAAATCTTCAGTCAAACCACCCTGGACAGGTCATACATCTGTTCACATCATGTCATTGTTCACACTGTCAGCCACACCTGGAGACAGTTTAGTTACCATTTAACCTAACATTCACATACCATCTTTCATTTTGTCTGTGAGAGAAAACTAGAATACCTGGGAGACAATCCAGCTATCTTCTCACAGTGAGTGTATTTTTTTGACACACAAGTTCAAGTATCTTTATTGTCATTCTCATCACATGTGGTACATGAGGTGGAATGGAAAAGTGTACTCAAGTTCCCAGTTACACCCCAAAATTTACTCATTTAAAATGTAAACATGGTAAATAAATCTTTTACCAGTGCATTTTCACTTAAAAAAATTAAAAGTATACCAACTCTCTGTCTGAGTGTATAGCATACCACTGTTTCATCTCTACAAAGTCACAACACGTCACTCAAATGATTAAATAGGGGAAATGAGAAAACCACAAAGTTAAACTGTGAAAAGTACTAGGATTGCAGTTTCACGTAACTGTTATTCAGCTGAGGTTGGAAATAACCTGAATTATATCATGTTTTGTAAATAAAGAATATTTATTTAATCTTCAACACTGATTAATATGTTTTTAAATACAGTACTATAAACATTCATGCTTTTTTTTTCTTTTGTCCACTTCTAATGAATTGAAAGTTTTCTAGTTTCAAACTATAGACTGACACACAGGTCAGACTCCAACGTAGTTTATATCAGGGCTATTCAACTGGCGGCCCTCGGGCCACTTCCGGCCCGCATGTTGACTTCAGGTCGGCCCATGAGTTCATTAATCTTTTTTTATTTTATTTTGGGTTTGGGTTTTCTTTTCTTTGAGTTTTTCTGTTTATTGCAGTTATGATTCAATGCAACAAAATAAACAAGTTTAAAAGGGAACAGATCATTGTAATACTTGGTTTATTTACATAATGACTTTAATTGCTGGATGTCCGGCCCCTGAGCTGCTGGCTCTCAGTAATGCCGGGTTTCCACCAAACGCTTTTTGCGCCTCTGAAGCAGCCACTTTACATAGAAAGTCTATGTGGCCGCGCATCTTGACGCGGCACGTCTTCAGCATTTCAAGCAGCGCAGCAACGCCCGGCAGTCCCTTTCCACGCACGCGCGCGTCCGCAGCAGCCGAGCCAGCGAGCAGCAGAAGCAAGAATATTCTTGCTTCTGCTGCTCGCCGCGTCGCAGCAACCAATCGGGAGAGACTCTGCTATGTGATGACGCAACGACAACGGGACTTTTTGTGGACTTTTTAAACTTACCCCGTCGAGCCTCCGTGGCAAAAACAGCCTCCGGTAGGAAACCTGGCATTTTTAAAGTTGCTGCTGTCCACTCGAGCTTACGATCACCCCAAACATAAAAATAAAAAAAAGTTTTAATCTCAACAAAGACTTTTGGATCTGCAGTTCGGCTCGTAGAAAACCCACTCAAGTACAGGGAACCCCCGACCTACGAACGAGTTTGGGACCTAAGAACCGTTCGCAGCTCGATCCGTTCGTAGGTAGGGGGTGAAAATTATATTAAAAAAAAAAAAATTATTCATTCATTCATTCATTCAACCTTTATTTATCATGCTAACGGAGCGCGCGCACACATTTAAGCATGTAAAGTAGTGTACTGTAATGTTAAACATTGCTATTCACATTTACAGAATAAATAAAAATATATTTTCTTACTTTGAGATGGTCAAAGCCGACATAGGTTGCCATGCGTTGATTGTTTTCGGGCCAAGCAGCGCGGGGGCCGGCAAGCCACCGCAGCTGCTCCAGACCTGTGTTAGCTAGCTGGCTAGCTTCTGCTAGCCAAGCCATGAGCTAGTGTTGGAGCGGCGGCGCGATCAATCTGCAGCTGCTGCTCCAGCCGCTGCTCCAGCCTGAGACGTCCACAGAGCTATTCCAGCTAGTAATTAATCCATATGATGCGATCCTGGTCACCAGTGTTCAAAAGGCCGGCTCCCGTGTTAGCTCCAGTGTTAGCTCTGGAGCTAGCCAGGCCGGAGGTGTAGCCAGGCCGGCCGGAGGTGTTCGCACGGCGGCCTGGCACGATCGGCGATAAATCCGCTGCTGCCTGAGACATCCACAAAGTTCACAGAGACGTTTCCAGCTAGTAATTAATCCATATGAAGCCATCCTGGTCACCAGTCTTCGTCCGGCTCTCGGCAGCTAACCTAAGATGGCGTCCGGTGTTCTACATTAATTTGTGACCGGAGACCCCAGTGACTGAACCTAAAATAGCGTCCGGTGTTCTACATTAATTTGTGACCGTGTAAACTGAAGACCTACTTCCTGTTGCCCAAGATTGCTCAAAAATTGCTCAAAAATGATCAGAAATGATCTTTTTTATCATAATTATTATTTATAAAGCCTTTAAAACAACCAGAGCTGCAACAAAGTGATGTACACATGAAATTAAGAACATTTAAACACAAAAAAAAAAAAAAAAAATTTTTTTTTTTTTTTTAAATTCATATTTTTATTAAATATGATATGTTCGTAGGTCCCGTGGTTCGCAGGTCGATGGGGTCGTAGGTCGGGGGTTACCTGTAACGAGGCTCACGTGAAGCTGATTTTTTCTGCTCGGTGCACAGAAAAACAACACTATCTGACCGGGAAGGGAGCCAGACGCTCCTCCCACTGCGCATCTGCAGACACGTTCCGTGGAAACAGACATCTGTTGACAAGCAGCAAACACGGTGCGTTGGGAGCGTTTTGATGCGTTTAGTGGGGATGTAGCATAACTGTGGCTCCCTGAGCAGTTCAATAGCTCTGATTTATATTATTCCAGCAAGAGCCTTTTATCTACTTTTAATTTCAAGCTAGCATGGGATAGATGTAATTGATAAGACACAAATAATAATAATAATAATAATAATGTATTTTCCTGTCATCTGCGTATGTTTCCCATACACAGACGAAATTCGTCTCTGCATTTAACCCAACCACCTACCAGGTGGTGCAGTGAGCAGCCATAGAAAGCGCCCGGGGAGCTGGAGAATTAGGTGTGCACTCATAGACACCCCAAGGTGTGTAGTGGCCGGGACGCGAACGCGCGTCCTTCGGGTTCCAAGTCAAAAGCCCTGCTACTACACCATGGAACAGTAACAACATACGGGACAAAATTTTAACTTATATCTTGCAGTTTGGGCCTTGTCCACACTACGTTTTACAATATATAATCTAATATAATGTTGTTGGTTTTTTTTCATTTATACTTTTTTCCCCCAGCATTGACAATATTTAAAATGTAAAATAACATTTTTTTTTATTTACTTTTTGTATATCAGTGTTTCTTAAAAATATAGAGCTTTTCAAAAAATGGTAATGCAGCAGCCTATAAATACTGTGTTTTTATATATATATATATATATATATATATATATATATATATATATATATATATATATATATATATATATATATATATATATACCGTATTTTCCGGTGTATAGGTCGCACCTTTTTATGGTTTTTTCAAGGCCTGCGACCTATACTCAGGTGCGACCTATATATGGCTTGTTATCACTTTCGGTGAAACAAATTTTTAAATCCAGCTCATTTCACAATTACGTTCATTTATTAAGGAAAAGTTCAGCTCAGACATATATTTGCTATAATTTTTATCAAACAAATAATTGTTTTTAAGTGTTAATCTTCTTAAAAGCCTTGCTGTGCGCTCCTGTGGCAGACATTTGCAGCAGAGCTAAACGTAGGTGCGACCTATACACCAGTGCGACCTATCTAGGGATTTTTCCAATCTATTGGTGATAATTGGACAATGCGACCTATACACAGGTGCGACCTATACACCAGAAAATACTGTATATATATATATTTATTTATTTATTTATTTATTTATTTTTGTTGTTGTTGTTGTTGTTGTTGTTGTTGTTGTTGTTGTTGTTGTTGTTGTTGTTGTTGTTGTTGTTGTTGTTGTTGTTGTTGTTGTTGTTATTATTATATTTTTGCATGCTTGCTGTTACATTGTTCCTCAAGAAACTAAAACAATGGAACTGTTTTTAATAGTTTTCACTAGCTTTATCCTTAGCTTGATAAGGTTTGTATTGTGCACTGAAATGGGTAATGCTTGCAGGGGAATTGTGAAATACAGTAGTATCAAAGGAACAAATGGCTACAGCTATTTTGGGAGAATCTTTAGATAAGCATGCTTTTTCTCTGTATTTCATACTGTATGCCATTAATGCAGATGCACTCACCGTTGAGTGATGCAGCATTAGTGTTTCTGAATTTTTGTCTGAATGTGAGGATGGAAAAAAATACAATTATAGAAAAATATATTTTTAAGACTCTCCAGTGTAGTGTAGACATTTTGCTGTAGTTTAAAATTGACTCAAACAAATACAAGTAATAGTTGAGAATTTAGAATAAGCAGTTTAATGAAGTCCAAAGGAATGTCCTGGGTTCCCAGCGCTTCATTTGATTAAAAAAAGTCTAGTTTAGAACTGTTTCAATCCAATCTGGATCTTTGTCCTGTGAGTTTCTTCAGCCTTTACTTGTGTTGTGTAAATAACTTTTCTTGTGGTTCAGACATGCAAATAATAAAATGTCTTGCACTTTTTATATTTTGCTGTATCATCTAATATTTGTACACGTCTGTCTGTGTTACTGTGTATCTGTATAAGTCTTCAGTTCTCACAGATCTGGATCATCTCAGCGTGCATATCTATAAACAGACTGTCTGAACCTCCAAAACTTTCTAGTTTGGTATTTTTGTTCTCTGTCACTTTTTTCTTTTTCTTTCTGTCTGTGTTTTTGCCATCTGTGGTTCAACTGGTTCCTGTCTGTCTTGTGATGTTGAGATCTGTATGTTTGTGTTTCCTTCCATTTCAGCGTCTGCATCTCTTTACGGGTGCCCAAACTCACGCACACTGTACAGAAATCCCACGCACACACAGATGCAGTGTTTGTGTTGTTTCAGCTCAAATCATTCACCTGTGAATGAATGTGCCAGGGTTACTCTTTGTTTTGAAAAAGGTGGTAAGCGTGTTGTCAAGTTGGCCTCTTCTTTGTAGACTAGTCTGGGGCTGACATCTTTGGTTGAAACTGAAAATGTAACATGTCTGCGTGTGTGAAGTTAATTTCCACGTCTGTCTGGTGACTCACAATTCTCAGCAATTGTAACTAAGCCATGTTTTTTATTTTTTTTATTTTTATGGAACCTTCATGTTGTAATTTTTTTTTGCTGTACTGTTTCTCACTGTTTAAAAGGACACATGTTTTGAGAAAACTGTCATGATTTATGGAGGTCTTGAATCACATTTTGATTAAAAAAAACATTTACAGAGCTGGAGTCCTCCTTTAATCTTTTAATCCTTTTTGCTTATCTGAGTTTGGGGGTCGTAATTAAACACTTCCTTTATTTTGTACAGTGTTTCAAGATGGCTGGATAAACACAACTAACCTTATCCTTTAAGGGAGCTGACGGTTCACAACAAACTGAGAGCAGACCAGCACCCAGTGAACTGGTTGGATGCATATGGCTATGAGTAGTTAATGGTTCACACTTTTGACATATTTTTGTTGCGATGAAAGATTCAGGTTAATTAACAATTGTTCCACATGTTAGATGTAACTTCATTTACTGTGATATTGAGTGCAAACCTCAAACTTTTAAGGTACATTGAATTAAAGGATGATTTAAAGAGGTCAAAGGCGAAGGTTTTTACTTTTCCTAGTGTCCGAGTAAATGAGTTGGTCATGATTTTAGAAACCCAACTGTATGCTTTGAAGCACAGCAATTCTGTGAATTAGATTAACAAAGACCTTAAGGCCCCAGTATAGCTCTGCGTTCGGCCGAACGCCGCTCGACGTCGTTCGAACGCAGAGGCACAAGCGTTTGAACACGGGCACGAACGCGCCAAGCTCAAATTTTACGACCGCGAATGCAAGCGCGTTGTCGCACAATAAACTGCCCGGCGCCGGACTGTTTTGTATGTGACACAAATGTTTTAAATTCCCCTTCTTCATCCCTGATCTGGACTTTTCTTTTGTTTGTTTTTGCCAAAAGTCAAGTGATCGCTTCCTCCTCTGTTGACTCCATGACTGAAATGATGAGGAAATGAATGAATTTGTCACGAGCGAAATCAACTCGGGTCCAACGTGGCTGCGCGAGGTTCTGCAGATTTTCTGGTGTGCTGGACCAGCGTTCCCTGTTTTTATTTTATTTTTTAGAACTTTATAATAACATATAAACACAGAACACCGCTGCGGCTGCAGCTCGTGCCTTTTTTTTCCCCACCCGACCTGTCAATCAATTCAGTAGGCGTGTCAGCAAATGACCAATCAGCTACCTCAATTTGTCCTGTAGATAAACGCTCTGCCCTGCTGCTGCTCAAATGACGTCAAGAATTTGGAGCGAAAACACGAGAATGTTTGTTTGTTTATGTTTGTTTATTAAATTTGTTCATTTTTTTACAAAAGAAACAATACAAGGCAATCTCATAAAAGTGTACAAAATGTAAAAAAATGAAAGGTGGCAGAAAGAAGAATAAATCTTATTATATCTGCCCCTTATCCCCAGCAATCAGATTAAACAACAGTAGTCAAACCATGTAAACAATAATAATCTTCAACCAACTTTTTCCAACAATCAGGTTAAACAATAATATTCTTCAACCAACAGTTCAAAATGACTAATTCTTTTTAGTTTTCTAACTAATACTAATACAGTACAAAATGACTAACACTTTCTAATTTTCTAACTAATACAATACACATTACGTTATTTCACATATATTTTTTTAACATATTTGTTTTGATCATTTTTTTAAATGTAAACATTGACTTGGCATTTTTAACTACATTCTCCAAGCCATTCCATAATCTAATTCCCTGAATTGAGGTAGAACGTCCCTTCAAACTGGTTCTGAATTGTGGTTTTACAAACAACTCTGTTCCCTTAAGATTATAACAACTTTGTCTTTTAACAAAGTGCATTTGGATATTTAAAGGTAATGCATTATTTTGAGCTCTATACATAACTGATAAAATATTATAGTCTACCAAATCATGGAACTTCAGTAATTTTAGTTGATAAAATAATGTACTTGATGGATGACGGTAATGCTTTCTAGTGATAATTCTTACAGCTCTTTTCTGTAATACAAAAATAGGCTTTGTGATTGTTTTACACGCATTCCCCCAAACATCAATACAATAGATTAAGTGTGGAACAATGATTGTGTTATACAACAAATACAGAGCTTTATCATTCAATAGGTCTCTGACTTTGTACAGTACTGCAATCGATTTAGCTATTTTTATTCTTACAGAATTTATGTGTTGTTTCCATGTCAGTTTGTCATCAATGATAACACCCAAAAACTTCACCTCATTCACTCTACAAATCTCAACATCCTCAATTTTGAGTGGAACATCGACAGTTTTCTTTCTATTACCGAATATCATGTAATTAGTTTTCTCTAGATTTAATGATAATTTATTTATTTTAAACCAAGTTTGTATCTTGACAAATTCTGTCTGAATGAATGAACGCGAGAACGAACGCTGAGCAGTGCGGGTGAACTGCCTGCGTACAGAACGCGTGCGTAGAGCGGCGTTCGGCCGAACGCAGAGCTATACTGGGGCCTTAACTGTGTGGTGTGATAGGTCAATCTGCATATGTAAGAACTGCATGTGTCTTAGCTTTATAACTTGAACCCCACACTGCTCTTTGAATTGAGAAAGCTTCTTGGATGAGAAGCGCAACGTCTTCTGTTACAAATAAAGTCCAGTTGTTTTTGTCTTGAACCTTTTTGAATTTACCGTCTCTTGGATGACTGATAATTTTCACCAGCGTTTTTGAAGCGCAAACTTTTTTTAAATCCCTGCTTTAATATTTTTATTTGTGCTGTTGAGTAATACTGTCTGAAACTGTCTATATGGAGGAAGAATCAACTTGTTAGAAAGTGTTGGACAGTGTGAGCTGCTGGTCATGTGTGCATGACCGTTAAAGGAAAGGACTGTTTCCATTGATAAGAGCGTTTAAGGGTCCTTGTGTGTATTTTGAGCCTGAACTCATTTGTATTCGTTGATATGGAAGTACAGATAACGAACCAGGCAACCGGATAAGAATAGTATCATTAAAAAAATGTTTTATTATGTCAAGCATGTGGTCCCTTGGGGGGATTTTTGGTGTTTATGCAGGAAGTGCGTCTGCACATAGTGACAGTTTGAAAGATATGCTGGAATTGTGAATAAATTTGCCTTTTATAGTGATATGGAAGTGTACACTGTTCCTTTTAATCTTTGGGTTCAAGAGCTGCTGGTGTCAATTTTATCTTCTCTTTGCTCATGCAGAAATTACAATTTGTTCCTGTTTTTCCATCGCAGTTCACTTTTTCTGCTTCTCCTTATCAGGTGGTAGAATGGAGGCCCGACTGACGGATCATCTGAAGACTGCATTCTTCATCATCATCATCATGCTCTCAACGGGTAAGACAACCTCACTGAAACCACAGCTTTTAGATTTGCTAGTCCATTCACTGCTACATCGCTTTGGTGTGCAACTTCAACACACTGCAAACACACATAATCAGAAATTTTAAAACTCAGTCAACATAATAAAACATTTTAACCCCCCAGTTGAGATCTCCTCACTTTCTGTGCCCAGGACTATAAAGGAACAACAACAACATTTCTCTTGTCTGCATTATGCCACTAGCCATCAGTTTTCTTACATCTGGACTAAACAAAGAATCTTATACTGTAATATATTTGTTTTAAAATAATATTATTGTAACGGCACATATGAAATGCACAGATGTGTGGGGTGGTTCCCTCAACAGGAAAGTTGTTAGCTCATCATGACGGTGCTTGAATAGAATGAAATAACAGATGTGAGTTGACATAAATACAGCTGTCACAATCATGGATTTATCACCTATGCAAACAGCAATTTCAAATTGTATTTAATTATTTTAATTAGAATAAGGACAGCACAACAATTACTGTTTCATGTAAAAACACCATTGCTGTATGCACACAGTATCTAGCGAGAAGCTAATTTGCAAGCTTTGCCTTTTGTTAGCCATTTAAAATAAACTAAAAAATATCTAAAACTGTCAATTCAAAAAAGATCAGCACATCCAAAATCAACAATAAAACAAGACAGCCCCCCACACACACACACACACACACACACACGTTTAATACAAATATTGACTATATAAAATTGACTGACTATAAAAATTAGAGAGATTAGAGAAGGTGAACTGTGATCAGAAGGTCGCTAGTTCAACCCCTGGACTGATAACATCAAAATGTGGGTAGGAAAGGTGAAGTACCCACTTGAGCAAGGCCCTTATCCCCCACCATCTGCTCCCCCCGGCACCCTAGATGACAGCTCTCTGCTCCACACAGAGGGCTGTGGTTGCCTCAGGAAGGTCATCAGGCGTAAAAACAATTGCCAAGTCTTCATTAAAGTTGGTTTGCTGTGGCGACCCCTGAAGAAGGGAGCAGCCGAAAGAAGAAAAAATATTGACTACCGTATATAAAATCAAGAACACATGTTCAAGAAAACAAAGTTTGGCCCAGTTTCAGCCAGGCCTAAAGTACGCCATTGTTTCTCCTGAGAGTTAAAAACTCTGAAATCTGTTGATAAAATTGTTCTTCAAGCAAAAAGGAAGCTTGTCCAAATGGTGTGTTGTACCTCACTGGTTTACAGTCTCCATTAACTGTTCCCCTGCTGGTCTTTAACAGATTTTTACTTGACACGTGTGAAACAAGACAAGATATAAAAACGAAACATCACAGATTTAAATATTGTGGTGCCACTTCATTGGTTTTGTTTCCCACAACTTGTCTGAACGACAACATCACAGGTTTTAAGAGTTGCTCGGTCCCAAACGGTTTCACAATACAAAAAGTTTGACAGGATCTTATCATGCAGATACAGCTGCGCAGACTTAAGATTTAAGGTTTAAGTTTGTTCATTTATTTAGGACCAAGCACAACAACAGCACATACCAGAAGAGACCGTTGCATTATACCAGACTTAAGCAGTGGCTAAAGATTAGTTTGAATGATTCTAGACATTTTTCTAATCAGCTTGTAGTTTAAGATAAGGGTCCAAAACAACATTTAAACATCTGACATTTCTGGATTTCCCTTTAATTAGTACCAATAGTAAAAATCATTCTCAACATTTTGTCTGATAGCACAACACTTTGAAACGGTTTTGGTGTAATTTAGGATCAATAATGTTTTTAATATCACTGTGAGCCGTTTGCCTGTTCAGTAAATCTGCCACCTGTTGTGGAGTTAATGCAGTTAAATAAACAATTACATTGTCTGCAAACATTTGGCACTGAACGTCCTTACAATTCCAAGGTAAATTATTAAACCAGCAATAAAGCAGAGGTCCTAAAGTGAAACATGTTTTTACTGTCTCTTTGTTCATTTTTATGTGAGTGATATAGTTTCAGCAGGTAAATAGTTAGATAACTGGCATAAATTCTGGAATCATTTAAACAAGGAGTTCTCAAACTTTTGGGGTTCAGGGACCCTTTACAGGGGAGAAAAAGTTTCAGGGACCCCCTCATAACCCTCATGTTCATTAAATCCATCCATCCATCCATCTTCTTCCGCTTATCCGGGGTCGGGTCGCGGGGGTAGCAGCCTAAGTAGGGAGGCCCAGACTTCCCTCTCCCCAGCCACTTGGAGCAGCTCCTCCGGGGGAATCCCAAGGCGTTCCCAGGCCAGCCGAGAAACATAGTCCCTCCAGCGCGTCCTGGGTCTTCCTCTGGGTCTCCTCCCGGTGGGACATGCCCGGAACACCTCACCAGGGAGGCGTCCAGGAGGCATCCTAACCAGATGCCCGAGCCACCTCAACTGGCTCCTCTCGATGTGGAGAAGCAGCGGCTCTACTCCGAGTCCCTCCCGGATGACTGAGCTTCTCACCCTATCTCTAAGGGAGAGTCCAGCCACCCTGCGGAGAAAACTCATTTCAGCCGCTTGTATCCGAGATCTTGTTCTTTCGGTCATAACCCAAAGCTCATGACCATAGATGAGGGTGGGAACGTAGATCGATCGGTAAATTGAGAGCTTTGCCTTTTGACTCAGCTCTCTCTTCACCACGACAGACCGGTACAGCGCCCGCTTCACTGCGGACGCTGCACCTATCCGCCTATCGATCTCACGCTCCAGTTTTCCCTCATTCGTGAACAAGATCCCGAGATACTTAAACTCCTCCACTTGGGGCAGGACCTCCTCCCCGACCCGGAGAGGGCATGCTACCCTTTTCCGGCTCAAGACCATGGCCTCGGATTTGGAGGAACTGATCCTCATCCCGGCCGCATCACACTCGGCTGCAAACCGCTCCAGTGAAAGTTGTAAATCACGAACTGATGAAGCCAGTAGGACCACATCATCTGCAAAAAACAGAGAAGCGATTCTAAGGTCACCAAAACGGAACCTCTCAACACCTTGGCTGCGCCTAGAAATTCTGTCCATAAAAGTTATGAACAGAATCGGTGACAAAGGGCAACCTTGGCGGAGTCCAACTCTCACCGGAAACGAGCCTGACTTACTGCCGGCAATGCGGACCAAGCTCTGACACCGGTCGTACAGGGACCTAACAGCCCTTATCAAAGGGCCTGGTACCCCATACTCCCGGAGTACCCCCCACAGAACCCCCCGAGGGACGCGGTCGAATGCCTTCTCCAAGTCCACAAAGCACATGTAAACTGGTTGGGCAAACTCCCACGCACCCTCCAGGACCCTGTTGAGGGTGTAGAGCTGGTCCAGTGTTCCACGACCAGGACGAAAACCACATTGCTCCTCCTGAATCCGAGGTTCGACTATCCGACGGACCCTCCTCTCCAGAACCCCTGAATAGACCTTACCAGGGAGGCTTAAGAGTGTGATCCCCCTATAGTTGGAACACACCCTACGGTCCCCCTTTTTGAATAGGGGAACCACCACCCCAGTCTGCCAATCCAAGGGAACTGCCCCCGATGTCCACGCGATATTGCAGAGTCGCGTAAGCCAACACAACCCCACAACATCCAGAGCCCTAAGGAACTCAGGACGAATCTCATCCACCCCCGGAGCCTTGCCACCGCGGAGCTTTTTAACCACCTCGGCGACCTCAGCACCAGAGATCGGAGAACCCGACCCAAAGTCCCCAGGCTCCGCTTCCTCCATGGAAGACGTGCCAGTAGGATTGAGGAGGTCTTCGAAGTATTCCGCCCACCGACTCACAACATCCCGAGTTGAGGTCAGCAGCACGCCACCCCCACCATAAATGGTGTTGGTCGCGTACCTCTTTCCCCCCCTGAGACGCCGGATGGTGGACCAGAATCGCCTCGAAGCCGTACGGAAGTCATTCTCCATGGCCTCTCCGAACTCCTCCCACGCCCGAGTTTTTGCCTCAGCAACCACCCGAGCCGTTAAATAATTTTCTTAAATTTGGAAATACTTGTGTAACATAAATACTTAAGAGCTGTTCTTTAATAGTGTTAGTATAATTTGTATAATTTTAAACATGAGTTGTTTTTCATTCAAGATACACTTAAATAACATCATTTTTTATTTCAACTTCCAAAAATTACAGTTTTGAGAAAATTAACAGTATCAAAAACCACTTTAAAACGTTACTTATTCACATAATAAATGTATTGCCACTTCTTCAAATTATTAAAGAAAACTCTTTACATAAAACTGAACAGAATCATGACAGCAGTAGTCATACCAAGTAACAGCTTCATTAGCAAACTGATCAATGCCAGAACACATATAGCTGGCAGGGTGTGGGGGGTGTCTCTTAAAATTTTGAATAAAGTAGATGTGATTTCTTGCATTTTGGTGTATTTTAACAGGTTGTGAAACATCTATGTGCTTGTAAAAAAAAAATGTAAAAAAAATTGCGGACCCCCACACACTGGCTCACAGAACCCCGGGGGTCCGAGAACACCAGTTTGAGAATACTGGTTTAAACCATATACTGTACCATCTGTGGCTTCCTGCCTTGTTGCCTAGTTTTTACTTCATTTAAAAAAATTAAGTCTGGTCCTCTGGACAGTCAAAAAAAAAAAGGAAAAAAAAAAAAGTTGAAACTTTTTTGTTTTTGTTTTTTTGAATGTCCAGAGGACCAGACAACTTTTTTAGATTTTTCTACCTGGATTATTGAGCATGCATCAGGATATACCATCATTTATTGATCATATTGACCGTACATCAACAGCAGTACACAATTTATTATCATTTCAATGCTAAAGGTATATGTCCCAAATCCAGAAGACAATTTGTTGTTTAAATACTTCTGCAGCAGAAATCGGGCCCAAAAAAGACATTTGAATTCTACCAATGAGTTACAAATCCTGTTAATAATAATAATAATAATAATAATAATAATAATAATAAATATAAATATA
>JBBPBX010001126.1:0-12332 GCA_038048925.1 Garcialebias charrua | reverse complement strand
TCTGTTCAGTGCCTCATGTCACTGATTTACCTGATGGTTGAAGATGTCTTCCAACTCATCAACTACTACAGTTTCAGCTATTGGTTCTTCATGGGCCTGTCTGTCGCCGGGCAGATCTACCTTCGCTGGAAGCAGCCGGACAGACACAGACCTCTTAAGGTAACATAATTTGGTCATGTATCAACATCTGGCTCATTACCAAAGACTGAATTGGATCAAAGGACAAACTGAGCCGAACTGCCGCTCTTGAATATTTTCAACACATCAAGCAGATGTCCCTGATGTCTCTTCCTGCAGCTGTCTTTATTGTACCCGGTGGTGTTCTGCCTGTGCTCCGTTTTCCTTGTGGCAGTTCCTATGTACAGCGACACCATCAACTCTCTGATCGGCATCGCCATCGCCCTGTCAGGGGTTCCTGTTTACTTCCTAGGTGTCTGTGTGCCAGAGTCCAAGAGACCACCTATCATCATCAAGCTGCTGCGTGAGTACCCCTCACCCAACTCCCCACACAAATTATTCTAGTAGTGTGGTAATTTTTCTAAACAAACTCTGGTAACATGTTGTCTCTTGCTGCAGGCTCCCTGACATACTTCACCCAGTACACCTGCTTCTGTGTTCTGACAGAGACCAACAAAAGCCAGTAGCTGCTTCTACGTTTCAGAGATTCAGTCAGGAGTATCCCACAAGCCACACACACATATCTGAGGGGAAAGAGACAAAATAAAGTTCCTGTTTACCATAGCGAAGCTGTTGGACTTCACTCAACATTGAAGATGTTGCCAAAGGTTCACACAAAATTATCCTGGGATTAAAAAGAAAGAATATAAATATCCTGCATATACATCACTGCCAAAACAAGTGAAGCACCCAGAAGCAATTTGTGGGCTGCTTTAGATGTAAAACAGTATGGAGACAAACGATGTGTATGTACATTATTCAAATCTGACGCAGCCGACATGTCTAGAACAGGCTTCAGGAAGGCATACAGCGTTGCCAGCACTTGACGGAGTTTAATAGGGGTTTGCAAGCAGGTGCTTCTATCATGCATGTAGGTACAGATGAGATCAATACATAATGTGTTCTGTTTGCCAAAGACAGACTACACTAAAGGACACATGTGTTGTGCATGACATCAGTACCTGCCATCCAGACACAGGTATTGGAGTCCTTTCAACATTGCAACACACTGTGTCTCAACAACTGGTATCAGTCGGACTATGGGTTCATTGTCCCGTGCATATGGCATAACTGACTTTTGAGTGGCACCATAACCAGTAAACACTGACTGATAAAGATTGGTGTATCATTTTCAACAATAAATCACCACAAATTACCATTGTTTGCATGTTTATGGTAGTACCAAGAGAAAAAGACTATCCTGCCACTGTAGCAGAGACACTCCTGGCATTAAATTAAGGAGCTATGGGTCTTACTTCAGGACACCTTTAGTACTTGCTCAGAGGAACCTGATGGCATAGTGCAACTTCAGTGGCACCCTGTGTCTGCATGTCTTACCCCCCGAGGCAGCACCCTAGACTTTCAGCACAACTATACCCATCGACACATGGCAGGTGTTCATGAACTGCCTCACGATGAAGTCCTCTGATCCTTCCTGATTGAACATATGTGGAAGCTTGAATGTGAACACTGACCCAGTGCAGATCTGCAGGACCTTGAGAACAAAATAAAAGAGAGTGTATGTTTTCGCTGTACACAAAACTACCGTTAGTATCTGGGCCTGGGTTTGGACACCACATGAGACCAGCAGTGCGCTGCTAATTCTATTATTTAACATTCTAATCATTTTCACCACTTCATCTGGGTGCTTTACATTGTTTTGGTCAGTGAGTGTACATCAACTTATCACACAATTTAAAATTACTACATCAGTTTAAACTTACACATCTTTTAAAATCACCTATGAAATTTTACTGGTGCTTTTTCTATACAGTAATCATCTACACTACATAAAAAAAATATGCTTGCGTCTAATTATTCATGTTAAAAGTGAGAACATTTTTGTTATATACTTTTTTTCTTTTGGCTGCTCTCTTCTTCAGGGGTTACCACAGCAAACTGTTGCACGGACGTGTCAATTATTTTTACGCTGGATGCCCTTCCTGACACAACCAGACCACCAAGCTACCCCGGTTCTGTGTGGAGCAGAGATGCTATCTAGGGCGCCAGGAGTAGATGGTGGGGGTTAGGGGCCTTGCTCAAGGGCCCAGAGTGGGGCATGAGGGTGAAGGCAGGTGTGGGAGTTTCACAGCCAAAGGAATTAACTGAACTAAAAGAATTTATTTATTTATTTCACAGAGCTGGCTCATTTAGTCTAGATCTATAATGCTGACACTTTAAAGTACATTTTCTTCGTTTGTTGTATTGAAGCACTATCTTATTTCTGAGTATTGTCCCAACTTTTAATTTAAAAAAATAATTATGAACTAAAACACTATAAAATGTATTTCATTGCTATGAATAAATACCATTTATGAATAAATACCATTTAAGACTTTATTTAAAACTGAATTCTTATGTTGTGTTGTAAGTTTTTTGGGAAGTAAAAAAATAATATTGAAAAATAGATTTAAAGGGAATCTTTTTGTAATATTGCAATTGCAACCAACAACCCATTAAATTATATGGTTTGTATTTTTTTTGCCAAGTGCATCCATCTGTAAAAACATAACATATTGAAGTTAATTATGTGATCTGAGATGTCAAACACTGTGTGGTTCAGGTGGAGGTTTTCATCAATAAGTCACCTACAAGTGCTACTCATCCATGATCTTCACCCACATCTTCCTTTCTGGGTCACTTGATTCCATATCCAGCAGTCACTGTGTGAGCCGCCCCTCACACAGGGATATATATATATATATATATATATATATATTTTTATATATATAGGCTATATACCTCAAACAGGAATGCCACTGTCAAGGAAATAACAGAATGGGCTCAGGAACACTTCCAGAAAGCATTGTCAACACAATCCACTGTGCCATCCGCAACTCTACAGTGCAAAGAAGCCATTTCTAAGCAAGCTCCACAGGCTCAGACGTTTGCACTGGGCCAGGGGTCATTCATGAACTGCCTCACGATTAAGTCCTCTGATCCTTCCTGATTGAACATATGTGAAAGCTTGAATGTGAACATGGCAAAGTGGAAGACTGTGGTCAGACGAGTCACGATTTGAAGTTCTTTATGGAACACTGGGACGCCATGTCATCCGGACCAGAGAGGACAAGGATAGCCCAAGTTGTTATCAACGCTCCGTTCAGAAGCCTGCATCACTGATGGTATGGGGTTGCATGAGCGCTTGTGGCATGGGCAGCTTGCATGTCTGGAAAGGCACCATTAATGCAGAGAACTATGTTCAGGTTCTAGAACAACATATGCTCCCATCTAGACGTCATCTCTTTCAGGGAAGACCCTGCATTTTTCAACAAGATAATGCCAGCAATCACATCATGGCTACGTAGGAGAAGGATCCGGGTACTGAAATGTCCAGCCTGCAGTCCAGAACATTTGGCGCATCATAAAGAGGAAGGTGCAACAAAGAAGGCCCAAGTCGATTGAACAGTTAGAGGCCTGTATTAGACATGAATGGGAGAGCATTCCTATTTCTAAACTTGAGAAACTGGTCTCCTCTGTCCCCAGACGTCTGTTGAGTGTTGTAAGAAGTGTGTGTGTGGATGCGCCACACAGTGGTAAAAATAGACTTGTCCCAAGTTTTTTGGGATTTGTTGACGCCATGAAATTTGGAAACAAATGTTCCTCTTACATTCTCTGTTTAAACTTTTGATCTGTGTTCTATTCTGAACAACATATTAGATGTTGGCACCTCCACATCATTGCATCTTTTTATTGACAATTTGTTTAGTGTCCCAACTTTTTTGGAATCCTGTTTGTATATATTTATATATATATCTATATTTATTCATACAGTATATACTGTATATATATATATATATTATATATACATACACACACATCTATATATATAATTTTTTTAACTAAACCGATTTGGTTATCACACAAAGAAAAAAATCCAGACTCTCGTATTTATTTTTGAAAGTTCTTTGTTTACACATCTACATATTTACAAAAAAATAAAATAAAATTGATCAAACATCCAAAAAACAATCTGAACATCCAGAGGATTTCTGAACCAAACTCAATCCCACAACAGAAATATTCACACCACGCTTTCACATTATGCATTAAAAAAAAAAAAAAAGTATAAATCTACCAGTTATTTGAACGCACTACCATGCACAAAATGCAAACGTCCTAACTGCAAGCACACGTGTCCTGACAAACCTCACTAAACAAAAGTAGTTAACAGCATAAAGCGTACGAGGCATACCACACTAATAATGTGCAACGATTCTAACACGCATCCACTTTGGTCAAACACCCACACAGTCACTCCACCACAGCTTCAAAATAAAAACGTATACAAGACAGACTCTCTGGACCCTTCTGGAAATAACACCCACTCCTTCACCGTCTGTATAGTGAAGAAACCGAATCATCAGGAAGCTTTATGAACCACCTGGCAAAGCTTTGGCACATCATTTGAGTGTAAAGTACGATGAGTGCTACACAAGTTGCTCCACTGCTGTATGTATGCATGTATGTATGTATGTATGTATGTATGCATGTATGCATGTGTGTGTGTTTATGTGATTGTAGCTATGTTTTATTTGAAATCTGCTCTCCACGATACAGAGGCTCTGACAGTGAGGTGTTATTTGTGGACAGGCCATTGAGCAGGTGCAAAAAGAAACAGATTAATCAGAATCAGATTTGTCTGCGTCGTCGTCTTCCCCCCTGCAGCCCAGCTCGTGCAGCACTTCCCTCTGGTAGCGCTGAAAGCTCCTCCTGCTGTACGAGTGCTCCTCCTCCCAGTAACCTGGGGAGACATAATTCATTACTGGTAATTAAAATTGAACCTCTGGAAACATGATCTAAATAATGTTTCTGCAAGCTTTACAATAACACAGCCACTTCTGCTTCTTCTTGCAGTACATGGTGTCCAGAATATACCTGAAGCTCAAAATAAACATAACTCCATTACGGGTTAATAAAAATCAAATTCTATAGAACCTACTTTATAACTTAATAAAAATTAAAGAGCTATAATAATAGAAACTGGGACATTTGCAGGTTAGGAAAAGACTAAACTTTTTCTTGTTCTTATTCTGTTTAACATTTGATCAAATGAATTCTAAATACTGAACGATACAAGTCTTTTAGATTTGTAACTAGGCCTGTTGCAATAAACAATACATCAATTAACCTAGTAAAGAAATTGAAAGTTAAACTGGGTTTCTTTTTCAGAAACAGATCCTGTCCTAACTCTGAATGCTAGGAAACGCCTTGTATCTGTGACTTTCCTTCCCTCCATTGCTTACGGTGACATCATCTACATGAATGCTCCTATAAGCACCCTGCAGATGTTGGATGCTGTCTATCATGGTGCACTAAGATTCATAACTGGCTGTGATTATCGTACCCACCACTGCACCCTGTATTCACTGGTTAACTGGACATCATTAACCTCACGCAGACTCTTCCACTGGTACATTTTCATCTTTAAATCACTTCTTGGTCTGCTGCCTTCATACATCTCCTCCTACATGTCTTTGCGTGAGTGCAGCTACCAGGGTATATGCAGAAATTCCAGAGTTGAATTTAATACCTTTTAATACCTTTTTAATACCATCAAAATATTTTTTAATACCATCACGGCACTGAGCTGTAACCGTAGCGGCAACCTGTTGTACTTCAGTTTAGAGCAACTAATTGTAAAGTGATAAGATTACTGTCGTTTTCTTCCTAAACTTTGGTAGTAAATGTAGTTTTATAACAATTACTGGATACATCAATTTGCTTCTTGCCTCAATAAAAGCACTGACCTACTTGTTATTTAAATCTAACCCAAGAGAAAAAGTTTAATTGTTCCCACACATAACATATCTCTAATGGCAAACAAAAACTGTAAACTTGAAAACAGAACAGTTTAGTTAAAATAATTCAACACTGAACACATGCATAATTCAAAAAGAGAGGTAGAAAAATAATAACTACTGTATTTTTCATCCTGTAAGTTGCAGTTTTTTGCATAATTTACATGCCTTGCAACTTATAGGACGAAGTGACATATAGATTTTTTTCCCCATATTTATAAACCATAACACTGAAATATGACTGTTTCATTCATTCTGACTGAAAAAAAAAAAAACAGTTCATGATATCTATTGTAGTAATAGTATGGCATGCTGTTGTATCATGTAATAGGAAAACGTGCCTATAATGACAAATTTAAAAAAGTTCAAGACAAAAACAACTGGACTTTATTTATTATACTATTATACTATACTTTATTGCTTTTTTATTGCACTTTTTAGAATTCACCATGTCCTGGATGACTGAGAATCTTCACTAGCTATTAATGACTCAATCGGCCTGCCATACTCTCCCCACCTCTCTGCTTGAATCTTCAATCCAGCAGCCAGCTGCACCACGGTGGCGAAATGCAGCTAATTTGACCATTAAAGTGAATTTATTAAGAAAATGACAGACAGAAAAACACCTCTGCTATTATTTCGAGCCAAAAAACAATTGTTTAGGTAATTTTCTTGTTAAATGTCGGCGAAACGAGCCGCGCTCCTTTTTCCTGTTTGTCACTGCTGTGCTTTCACGGAGTACACAGGCAGCGACACTTTTTTTTTTTTTTTAAATAAAGCCGATTTAACCATTAAAATACATTTATTAAGAAAACGTTAGACTGAGACACACCTTTTGCTATAATTTCGAGCTAACAAACAATTGTTTAGGTACATTTCTTGTTAAATGTCGGAGGATAAAGCCGTGATCCTTTCCTGTTTCTTTTTACAGACATGATACCAGCTGTAGGTGCGCGCGCACACTGACTGACGATATGACGTCTTTGTTTTTAGCTAAGGTCCTACTTGGAACATAAAATTAGAAAAGATAAATAAATTCACAGACCTTTTTTTAGACGACAGAACAAGAAAAATATAGTTGTGTAGGTTTTTAAAAAAATTAATACCTCGTCAGATGACGTTTATTACTTTTTAATGGCCTTAATTTGTGTTAATTTCATTGACTACCTTTTACTACCTTTTACAACCCCGCGGATACCCTGAGCTACAGTGTGCGCTCTCAGGACATGATTACCTGCAGTGTTCCGTCAGTGAGGACTGAACTTAGCAAAAGGGCCTTCTCCTACTCTGCTTCTGCTTCCTGGAATATCTTACAAAAAGATCTGAAGCTCTCGACCTTGACCTCACTAAATGGCTTTAAGAATCTGTTGGAATCCTGGCAAGAACCAATGCAGACATGTTCCTGTTTTTAGTTTTCTACATCTGCCTTATAATGTCTGTTTTGCTACTTTGATATCTTTTTTTAAACTTGTTTGAAAAATAAATAAAAATAATGGGATTAACCTGCCTAAATAAAGGTTGAATGAATAATCGTACGATAAAAAATTATCAACCTCATTTTCACTTATCAGCTTTATCGTTTCTCCGTGTCTCTCTCCTTCTACTGAAGACACTGGATGTCGAAAGGCTCAACTCCGGTGCTCTTCACTGGCTACGAGCTAAGCTAACAGACCGACCTCAGGGAAAAAACCTCTGTCTTGTCAAAGCTCCAAAAATTCACAGCTGAAACCTGTGCCTTCGTGTAAAAAGTTGTTTTTCTCTGCAAAAAGAAGCTGAGAACTTGTTTACTGATGTTTTATTAAAAGCTCTGTGTGAAAATGCTATGCTAAAGAGTTCAAACCACAGCGAGCGTCCCAACAGTTTGAGAACTGAAAAAAAAAAGGAAAGAGAGACCGCCATGTCAAGGGGGACTCCCTCCAATTTCTTAAAGGGGCGGCCGTGGCGTAGTGGTAAGGGCAGTCGTCTCCCGATCGGAAAGTTGGCGGTTCGACTCCCGGGACCCGCACCATGTGTCGTTGTGTCCTTGGGCAAGACACTTAACCCTGAGTTGCTACCGATAGGACTGGAAAGCACCTTGCATGGTAGTCTGCCGCCACCGGTTTATGAATGTGTGTAGCATTCAATGTATGTGTAGCACTTTGAGATTTTCAGTAATGAAAAGTGCGTTATAAATTGAATTATTTTTATTATTATTATTATTATTATTAAAGAGACACACTGCTCGCTTCCTCACTATACATCCTTTGAAATTAATCAACATTTCTTCTTAAATTTGACATTACTAAATAATTATTGTCAAATTTCAAACATTATTATAGTTTATCGCAATAATTTGAGACAATCGCCCAGCGAAATTTATCATTGTGACAGGCCTAATTGTAAGTATCCCTGTTTTAAATAATAAAGCATCATACCTTTAACATAAAACATGACATTGTGATTCAATATGATCACAGGATACCATATTTATGCAACCGTAACAAAAATAAATCACAGGTAGCTCTACAAAACTGAAAAAAATAAATAAAGTTAATTTAAAAACAAAACATACCTCCGTATCGCTCCTCTCTGTCACTGTCTGCATCACTCTCCTCATCAGGGTAGTCATTCCTCCAGTTACACTCTTCGTTCTCATCATCCTCATCCTCATAAATTTCCTCTTCATGAACGACGAGATCAGGAACCTGAGACAAACAGTAACATGTTCATTTGGATGTACTGCATTCACTAATTTGTTTTTAAAGTCCTTAACTTTTGAACTGCACAGAATAAGTAAAAGCCACATGGCTTTAATCTATCAACAAAAATAAACACACAAAAACAATGACTATCTTTACAATCATGCAGGACTTTAAAATTAAAACATTTTAAACAGTTCTATTATTAAAACAATATTAGCCTGAGGTAATAGTCAGTCACTGCTTAGATTTTATTAAAATGAATAAAACCAAGAAAGCAAGAAGGCAACGTTCTCACTTTTTGTGTTGAATTTTTACCACTTCCCCCCATTTCTTCATTCACTCACTCGGATTTCAGCACTCATTCATCTGTCCGTCCATCCATCCACACACACCAGTTCTCCCTCATCAGCGTAGGCCCTGACAGACAGGATGTCCTGGATCCAGCCTGGTGTGACCGTTTCCTGGTAGTAAAGATCGTAGACGTAGTCCTCGTCCTGCTCCAGGTGCTCCGTCCCCAACTTCTCCCCAGATATGCTCAAACGCTCCCGAAGCATCTTGGTGTTGTTGCACAGAATCACTTCCGGGTCTGAAGGAAGCATCTTTATTAAAAGGGGACAAAAGAGAGATTAATAACTCCAAATGTTCTCCGTGTTAACGCAGTCGACTGATGTTTCAGCATCTAAGGCCTCATTATGTCAACATAACCAGAAACAACGAGACTGAAAGGAAACATCTAAGTGAATCTGTGAACTCAATGAGGATGTTAACAACTAAACCTGATGTGTTCTACCTGATTAAAACTGTACTGCAACAATTAAAAAGACAAATTCCACTAGTGCTGCTATTATTGCTGCCATTATTAATATTGTATAGTTATTGTGAGACCATCATTCTGATTCTATCCTTCTTTCAATCAGTCTTCATTCTTAGGGTAGTGTCTCTACTGCTACAGCTGAGAGATTAAATGTTGACTCAAATCTGGGAAAATGACAAGAAATTACAAAAGATTTGTGTTGTGTGACAGTGACTGCTTGTGACCAAGTGACCAGCAAGCTGTGCAGCCATGCTCTACACATTTAGATTTTGAATATCACTGCCCTTTTTTTTGTGCACTACTTGCACATCTGAATTTTTGGCCACGTGCATCATTTGGCATCCACCATGATTTATTTTGTATATACATTTATGACTTTATGATTTTTGTTTAATTTGCTGAAGTACTAGGCAGATCTGAACCATCCATCCGGCGCATAGGCACAAACAACAGTCAGAGCCCGTCCCCCCACACGTAGGCAAAGGGAGGCTACCCTCTCGTTCACCGGGGTGAACCCCAACGTACAGGCACCAAGATGGGGGCAACAAGTATGCCCACTCCTGCTCGGTGCCTCTCACCAGGGGCAACTCCAGATCTGGACCAGTTTTTCCAAAAATCCCTCTAACATCTGCATAATTTTTAGACCTGGACATTTGCCTCAGATGTTTTCTCAAGCAGGTATCAAAGTTATCTAGCTCTAGTGAAGATGAGGCAAACTTCAGGTGGGTTCAAGACAGGGTGGGGATGCCAGTGTCTACACTGACTGTGTCAGAGAAAACCTGTCGTAGTATTTCTTTGAACAAGCTCAAAACTCAAGGGATAGGACTGCGCACCCCTGCAACCCATGTGATAAAACTGAGAACCTCCAGAAAGTGGCCAGACTTTCTGGAGACTACCTCATGAATGGTGTTCTACAACTACACAGTGAGCCATTTCACAGCAAAAATGACTGAATTTACCTTGCAAAGAGGTTTATCTTGGTCCCCTGCTTCCTCGTGGACGAGATCCACAACCTGGATTTCACCAGAGCTCCATTTATCTGTTGCTTTCTTGCTTTCTTCTCCAGCTTCGGAAGCATCTGTCTGCGGGGTCTGCTGCTCAGCTGGCACGGACAGTCCCGCACGGTGGCTGGACAGTATTCTGTAGCGTTCATCCCTCCGGGTGCTCCACTTTGTGTTCCTCAGGTCCCCGATGATCCTCTGTGAGCTGGCAGCAGGGGTTCGCACAGCATGAGCCACACGAGGCCGGGCCAGAGCCTGCCGGACCTGCGTCTGCACAGGAGCATCCTGGGGAAAAACAAAAAAAAACATGTTTAACTTCTGCAAGACAAACAACAAATCCAAATAATTGCTTTAGGTGTAGCTTTTTTATAATTTTGCTCACTCATCATGGAACAAAAAAAAAAAACATTCTCGTGAACAAAAATAAAAATCAGCTGACGTCAGTTTTAGATCAGGCCAACACTGAGTAAGCCAACAAGCTAACTCGGTGAATTAAAAGAAAATTTAGGATTTTGTCAATCAAATTAAATAACTTAATGAACTAGAAAAAAAAAACAAAAAAACTTCAACGTCAACAAAATGAGCCAACGTTAGCTGAACGCTAAGCTAATGTTAGCATTCGTGCTAACAACAGAGCAGGCTTTGTTATCAGAAGACAGCCGCCTCGTTCAGCTAAAACCCGCTCCCAAATAACCCAATTCACGACATCGTTACGTTTACTTATTCAATAACTTCACATTAATTCCCCTTAAGTTGTCCCTTCCCTCCGCGGGCTGTGTTTGGTTGGCTAACTGTGTGCAGTCCCAGCGGAGGGGCCTCACCTGTGTCGCTACGGTCGCCACGAGTTTGAAGACAGAGTTCTCCACCTCGGCTTCATTGGGCTCCGGTACCGTTTCACCGGAGCTCTGGGACGATTCGGGCCTAATCCGTTTGCACGCAAGTAACAAAGCGTCTGCAGGGTCGGTCCCCCTTTTTCTTTTGACTCGTAAAACAGTTGTGTTTGGATCCATTGCGACCGCTCCTCCGTCTCGTCTGTTGTCTGGCAGAGAGGAAACAAATGCGAGACCTGTCACTCCTCTTTAATTTCCGGCGACTGTTCTTCTTCTTCTTCGCTCAATTTAATTTAGGACTTTAGGAGTCACAGTGCCACCTACTGTGCAAGCGTGTACAACATCATGTCACAAAGTAAGTGAGTAGCATGAAGAAATCGCACTAAAACAAACTGATAAACAGAACAACAAAACGACGAAAAAATATGTGCTGAACATTATCTAGCTGCTTTGAATCCTAATAGAGCAAACTTGAAGAAAAATTATTCTTTTTTAACATAGCATAATATGATACAAAGTGGTAAGATCTGGTAACCTGTTTTTAAGTTTATCCTTTTAAGAACAAAGTTAAGAACAGTCTGGCCCTGCAAAAAGATCATTTAATGTGTGTTTAAATTAGCTGAACTAAAATGAGTGTATCTCAGGCATTTGTCAGCAAAAGAAACTCAACAGACACATTTTCCTCCAAATACTGTAGTTGCTTTTTTATAGTTTTTGATCAACATGATTTTATTTTTTCTTCTTTCGGCTGCTCCCTTTTTCAGGGGTTGCCACAGTGAATTAAGTCGCACAAAGATTTGGCAATTATTTTTATGCTGGATGGCTTTCCTGACACAACCACAGACCACCGAGCTACCACAGCCCTAGAGAGCTGCAGGTGTTGGTGCTTCACCTACCCTACCCACATTTTTGATGTTGTCGGTAGCGGGGCTTGAACCGACAATTTTCCAATCACAGGCCCACCTTCTCTAACCTCTGCACCACCACACCCATGTACTGTATATACAGTATATATAAATATATACTGT
>JBBPBX010001125.1:74682-105194 GCA_038048925.1 Garcialebias charrua | reverse complement strand
AGCGCTAATCCGCTTATAGCGGACCTAAACAATTTGTTAGCTTTACAGCGGATTGACTAACTTTTATAATTCATAAGCGGATTTGTGCTATTTTTATTTAAAATGCAGTACCGCTAATAACTAATTATCTATCAGTAAAAACGAAAAAACTTATTTACGAGCTCAGACGACTGCTAACAGACTATATCCTGTCAGCGCCGGATGTGGTCCGTGACAAAAAACGTCCCCCTCAGTCTCTTGGTGTGTGCTCTCTCTCTAGCAGTTAGCAGCCAGTGTTACTCTGCAGCCTTATGGACCTTACCAAGCTCCGCCCACAGGGCCGCGTTTCATTGGCTAAAGGCCGAGATACACTCGGGCGTCCTCACGGTACGCCTATACGCAGCGTATGTACGCCAAGGCAAAAGCGTAGCCCCGCGTAGCCCCTCAGGGCATGTACGTGCAAAGCTTTTTTTTTTACTACGCGTGCGCGATACGCGGTGTCTGACCATAAACTTCCCGGCGCCGGACTGTTTTGTATGTTACACAAATGAAATAAATTCCCCTTCTTTATCGCTGATCGGGCCTT
Source organism: Garcialebias charrua (assembly GCA_038048925.1). Classification (NCBI taxonomy): domain Eukaryota; kingdom Metazoa; phylum Chordata; class Actinopteri; order Cyprinodontiformes; family Rivulidae; genus Garcialebias; species Garcialebias charrua. Next base: position 104,629 of record JBBPBX010001125.1, on the reverse strand, counting down.
TTCTTTTGTTTTTTTGCCTAAAGTCAAGTAACCGCTTCTTCCTCCGTTCACTCGATGATTGAAATGAATGAATTCAGGTCCTACCTGGGTGCGCGATGTTTTAAATATTCCCTGGTGGGCTGTGTGCTGCAGGAAAAGCGCTCCCTGTTATTATTTTTATTTCTGAGAGAACTTTTTATAACATATATAGTAGAAACACCGTATCAGAACACCGCAGAAGTCTGAGCGAGCTGCTCATGATGCATTCTCGAGGTTTCACTTTCAGCTGACTGAAGGCTGTCAATCAATTCAGTAGGCGTGTCAGCAAGTGACCAATCAGCGAGCTCAGTTGAGTCCCCTCCGTGCTCAGCTGCTCATATTACAACAAGGAGAACGCGAGCGTTTAGAAAGCTGATAGTTTCTGACATATGCTGAAGCATATCAGCAAAACACATGCGCACAAAATGCGCGCGTATGGTGGCGTACCTGAGGACGCATGAGTGTATCTCGGGCTTTATGCCCATAACACGTCACAGCGCAGCTTCCACGTGCGTGCCGGTCTCACAAAACAAACGCTACGGTAGCGTTTGTGAGACCGGCACCACATGCTACTTACATTGCTAGCTAGCATACGTGCAGAATTTTTTTGCGTCAGGGCTGGAAAAATGGTCCTCCACCGTCAGTGGGGTATCTGTACAGGAGATGTCAGGTACCCTGACCGTATTTGTGGAAGTAAAATTCACCGTTTCCCTATATGTGAAACTGAATGCCTTGCTTGGATCAAAGCTTGTGCACGACCACAAAACTGAACAATTATTTCTTTCACCAGCAGAGAAGGGTTGACCTGCTTTTGAAACCTGCTAGTTAACAACACGCGGTCACGATGAGAGAAAGCCACAGTTCACTGAACGTCCTGGAAGTTGGGAAGAAACAGCTCTGCTAACCCCACATGAGCTAGCTAACACAACGAGCTCTACTGTCGATTTCACCTAAAACTGCACAAAATCGTGACACGAAGGCTGGATTTTAACTAACACACCGGACGGCTGAGCTCGTTTGCCCTCACAAAAGTCGCTGTCGGCGTGTTTAGCAGCTAAAGCAGCAACGGCTAACCAACCACTTAAGGAATGAATGGAGATTACAGTTAGCATTAGCTTTGCGACCAAGGCACACAAACTTTTGCCAACAATAGAAATCGCTGATTTCAAAAGTAACCCTCAAAACCATGAATGCCTGACTTACCCAGCCTTGCAGGACAATAGGCATCAGTGATCCTGTCCACAGCTGTAATAATGCTGAGCCTGAGCGTGTGAGGAGCTGATGTTTTCCTCATCAGACAGTAGCATTAGCGGTGACGCGCACGCTGTTGGAGGCATCGCGTGGATCAAACAACTTGATAACGTCCAAAAAAAAAATAACATGAACTTGTTGGTTCCCCTGTCCATTGTCATGGCTGATATTTTGTTGGAATCTGGCAGAAATGATACACTATTCGACTCAGAAATACCCTGCTGAGTCAGTCGACGCCATGTTTTCCATTGACACCAATGCTGCGCTTGGGAGACGTGCAGCCATGTTGGAGCTTAGGGGGCGTTTCTGGGTGGAGCTTGGTAAGGTCCATTGCTTGTTTTCGAAGAGTCAGACTAAGACTTTTCAACATGGAGGGTGAACTTGTGGATGTTTCTCACCGGCTTACGCGACGCGTCTGGATTTAAAAAAGAAGTTCGCCATTGGCACTCTTCAAAATGGCGTCCACGACGGCCACAGAAGCCAGGATTTTACAACAAAACACGGTAAAACAATTATTTCTTTGCTGAGAAAAAATATATTTCATAGCTGACATTATAGCACAAGTTTTTCCGAGCTTGAGAGTTTCACGAAATGGTCAAATCTGCTGGATTAAAAAAAGTAGTTCGCCATTAGCACTCTTCAAAATGGCGTCCGCGACGGCCACAGAAGCCAGGATTTTACAACAAAACACGGTAACCGACGATGCCATCTCCTCTGCCCTCCATACAGCTCTCACACATCTGGACACGAAGGACTCTTATGTTAGAATGCTGTTCATCGACTTCAGCTCGGCATTCAACACCATCATCCCCCAACAGCTCATCCATAAACTGGACAGTCTGGGGCTGAACACCTCAATGTGTAACTGGCTGCTAGACTTCCTGACCGGGAGACCACAGACAGTACGGATCGGGAGTAACACATCTAGCACCATCACATTGAACACAGGGGCCCCACAAGGATGTGTGCTGAGCCCCCTTCTATTCACCCTGCTAACACACGACTGCACACCATCGTACAGCTCCAACCACTTCATCAAGTTTGCGGACGACACAACAGTGGTAGGTCTCATCAGCAACAACGATGAGACGGACTACAGGAACGAGGTGAGCCGCTTGGCCTTGTGGTGCGGACACAACAATCTCACTCTCAACGTGGAGAAGACAAAGGAGATTGTCGTGGACTTCAGGAAGAGGGATGCACAACATGCCCCTCTGACCATCAACAGCACCGCAGTGGAGAGAGTGGACAGCACCAAGTTCCTGGGAGTGCACGTCTCAAAGGACCTGTCCTGGAGCAGGAACACTGCAGCACTGGCGAAGAAGGCTCACCAGCGCCTCTACTTTCTCCGCAAGCTGAAAAGGGCTGGAGCTTCAACCTCCATCATGTGCACCTTCTACAGAGGTGCCATAGAAAGTGTCCTGACCAGCTGCATCACTGTGTGGTTTGGTGCATGCACTGCATCCTGCCGCAAGAGCCTCCAGCGCATCGTGAAAGCAGCTGAGAAGATCGTCGGCACCTCCTTGCCCTCACTGCAGGACTTACACAGCAAACGCCTCACTCGGAAAGCCCACCGCATGGCAGGTGATCCCACACACCCACTACACAGCCGCTTTAGACTGCTGCCATCAGGGAGGAGACTGAGGAGTCTCCAGGCTCGTACCAGCAGACTGAGAGACAGCTCTGTTCATCAGGCAGTCAGAATGCTAAACACTCTGCCTGCTCTGCCTCCCCTCCCATTTGAACTGCCTTAACACAAAAAACTTTCTCACACATTACCACTCAACACAAAGTTTTTAACACTGGACTCTGTGTCATCAAACGGGTTATTCACTAAACTCTCGGTCATGTGTTCATTCAGTTTGCACTACTTCTCATATTTGCACTAATGTTTGTATTACATTACTGCCTATAGTCATACTACTGTTTACATTCACTGTTTACATTTATTAATACTGTTTACATTTATTACTACTGCTTTACATTTATTACTACTGTTTACATTTACACTACTTTTATCTACACTACTGCAGATACATATACAGCATTCTCTGACTAGCCTTATCTAAGGATGCCAAATGTGCCTTATGTGCCTCACTGCATATGCCACTTTGCCTCTATACCAACATCAACTACCTCATACATATACTGTGTACATTAACTTATATGCTGCTGTGCCACTCTTTGCAAATGTCAATGCTAGAACCTTCAGTTTATTTTATAGATATACTTTTTATACTTTTTATACTACTATGCAAAAACTCAGGACAGTATTACACTTTTATTATTTCATTTTATGCTTATGTTCATTGGGTGTTTGGTGTTTTAGGGGTGTTTGGTGTTTCAGTGTTGGTGTTAATTTTCATACTTTTATACTATTATGAAAAAACTCAGGACAGTGTTACACTTTTTTACTATTTTATGCTTATGTGTATTAAATGTTTTAGTGTTTAGTGTTTAGATGGTTACTGTTGCACCGAGGGACTGAGAGAAATGCAATTTCGGTCCTGTGTATGTCCTGTACATATTGCAGTTCTGACAATAAAGTTGACTTTGACTTTGACTTTGACTTCTTTGCTGAGAAAAAATATATTTCATAGCTGACGTTATAGCACAAGTTTTTCTGAGCTTGAGAGTTTCACGAAATGGTCAAATCTGCTGGATTTAAAAAAGTAATTCGGCATTAGCATGTTAGCGCATTAGCATTAGCGTCCGCTAACGTTGCTAATACATAAGCGCTTTTGAAATTGTGGACCTAAATAAATTAATAAGTGCTTTAGAAATAGCGGAACTAATTTTTGGATTAGCGCTGCCCAGCACTGTATATATATACAGGTAATCCCCGACTTACGAGTGCGTTCCGTTCCTACGACTATCTCGTAACACGAAATCTCGTATGTCGGAACCCGAAACATTTGTTGCTCGTAAGTCCGGATTTTCGGTCGTAAGTCGGAACATTTATGCTAGCGCTACTACGAACACTCGTTTTTCATCACAAACGTTCATACTAGTTCATAATAAACATGCTCAGAAACTTGTTTCCAAACGGTTAGTTAACACACTTTCATCTAAAAACACATACCAGTGCTGTGTTTTCTGTATGTTCTGTACAACTTTACTGTTCGTTAGTGAGCTCGTAAGTCTGAAACCTCGTATGTCGATGCACTCGTAAGTCGGGGATTACCTGTGTATATATATATAACAAAACAAGGGTTAATTTTACTGAAATTACTTTATTTAGTAAAGTATTCAGTCTCATAGTATAATAACAAACTATATTGGGGGAGTGGTGGCGCAGAGGTTAGAGACAGTGGGCCTGTGATCGGAAGATCGCCGGTTCAAGCCCCGGTACCAATAACATAAAAAAATCTGGGTGGAAAAGGCGAAACACCCACACCTGCCTCCACCCTCATTGGCCCCACTCTGGGCCCCTGAGCAAGGCCCTTAACCCCCACCATCTGCTCCCTAAACAGGTCTCTCTTGAAAATAAGTTCTCATGGCTCAATGAGACTACCTGTATAAATAAAGGTTGAATGAATGGAAAGAGCTGTATGGAGAAACGCAGCCGAGTTGCACATTGTTTGTTTTTAGCATTTTAACTACCGTATTCGTCGGTATATAATACGCAGCTTTTTTGCTCATTTGAATGTCCTGCGTATTATACATCGAAGCGTATTATCTATGGATTTTTTCCCATATTTTTAGACCCATTTTTGGCTCTGATTCGCCGTTTTTCATTTTGGCCTAAAAATGGTGCAGTACCACTTTTGTCCACTAGTGGACACTTCCAGAGTCCACCGACCGTCATGTGTCCGAAAAAAGCCTCTCTGCTCGGACTGAATGTCGCTGTCCGGCTCCTTGCTCTGGATGTAGCTACCATTTAGCTGTGTTTTTTTTTTTTTTTTCCCCTTTATAGATGGCCTCCCTTCTCACCTCACAGCCATCCTCTCACACCGATATGAATTTTTTTTTTTTTTGCACTTTACAACAACACACACGAACAGCACATTTGGGGACGGTGGTGTGTATGTCGGGGTCTAGATTTGTTAATTTCAATTTTATTTATTTATGTATTTATTTATATAAATATATATTTAAAAAAATATATATATACAGTATATTTATATATTGTTTATTTATTTATTTATTTTTCTCTTACCCCCCTGGTTGGCTGGCGGACATTCTGGGGGTGGGCCGTCGGGTCCTGGACTATGGGGGGTTCGGGGCCTGGGGGTTCGCCGTGGGCAGGGCTGGCATTTCGCTCTCCCTGGGGTTGCTTGGGCTCGGGTGTCCTGTGCTGTCGGCAGGGCGAGGGTTGGGCCGGATCTTGGATGTCGGCTACTCTCCACCCCAGAATGAATGGGCCTACCTCCTGGGTTTGGGTGTGGGCTGCCCCATGTAGGGGGCAGATACATGTCTTGGACCTAGGGGGTATAGAGGGTGCATCAGGATTATGAATGGAACGTGTCGTTATTGTTTGTCTTTGTGTGAGTGAGGATGAGGGTGGGTCTGAGTGAGTGTGTCTGTGTATGAATGTCTAATTGTCAGGCTGGGATTTGGACTGCCCCCTCTCTGTTACATCTGAGGCTACTTGGTGTCGCGCTCCTACCACGTGGCCCCCGGGTGGGTGTCCTTTTGCCTGCGGGCGTGCTGGGGGCCCTTGTTGTCGCTTTCAGGGGTTGGGCGCTTGGGCGTGTGTCGGCTCGGCCTGGTGGCTGCCTGGTGGGGCTCGGGTCCTCTGGTCCTATCGGGTCTGGGCCTGAGGGGTGGGCGTCCCTGGTGCCCGGGCCTCGGGCCTGGGGCTACGTCAGTGCAGCGGGCTCCGGCGGGGGCCTGTGGGTTTGTCGCTGTTGGCCTCCCGGGGGTCATTGTGTGTAGTCGCTGGTGGAGCTCGTCCGGTTCTCCCCCTTGGTCAGATCTGGGGAGAGGGTGAGTGGCTCGTCCTGTTCGGGTGGCCCTGGGGACTCTGGGCTCGGGGTCCTTCTTGGGGTCTTGGGCTTTGATCGCCCATTCGTCTGCCTCGGGCCTTGGGGGGGCGGATCTCTGATGCTTCACGGTCGCTACTGAATGTTCTATTGGAGGAACCTTATTCAGTTATGCATGCTCACAACCACACACAAATGGATGCAGGGATGTATATGTAGATATCATATGCAGATATGTAGATGGATATGTGATATGAATGTATATGTATATATATTTGTAGGTATGGGTATGTTTATTTATGGAAATCTACTGCAAGGTCATATTAGTCTTTATGCATGTGTGTTTTGTTGCTGTGTGTTGTCATGTGCTTTGCAGGATTGTGGACGGAGGTTGGGTGTGTTTGCCTTGTGCTCTTTTTGTGGATAATTGTTGTGTTTTGTTGTCTTACTTTCTATCTTTCCTTTCTCTCTTAAAAAAAAATAAATAAAATAAATTTGCGGTGTTGTTAGCATATTTTTTTTAGCAAGATAACTCATAAACCACACCGCGGATTTTCTTGAAACTTACAGAGTGTAATTATTTGGTGGTCATTTACAACCTGTAAGCTGCAGAAGATATTTAGAGCAACAAAAAAAAATCGCTTTTAGCATGTTAGCTGTTAGCTACCATAAACAGATAGGCTACCTACTGTTTGGATAAACAGCTCAGAAACCACTGGGTGGATATTTTTTCTGCTTACAGAGTGTAATTATATGGCTTCAATTTACAGACTGTTGACCTGTAGAAGACATTTGAGATAAAATTTGATTTATTTATAATTTATTTTCATAGCGCCCCCGAGGCTGTTTGGAAAAAGTCAAACCGAAACAATTTAAATTCAGCAGATTTGACCATTTCGTGAATTGATTAAGGAACGGTTAAGCTCGGGAACCCTTGTGCTATAACGTCAGCTAAGAAATATATTTTTTCTCAGCAAAGAAATAATAGTTTTTACCGTTTTAATCTTGTAAAGTCCTTCCGTGCTGACGCTTCTGTGGCCGCCATTTTAAGCAGGGCAAACGAGGCGCTGACACGTCGCGTAGCGGTGACGCATAATAGATGCGTATTAAACACCGAAGCGTATTATGTACGTTTTTTTCTGGTTTATTGGCAATAATTGGTCAAAGCGTATTATACACGGGAGCGTATTAAAGACCGACGAATACGGTAGCTAGTATTGTGCGCAGCTAATTAGCGTTAAGCCAGAACCGACAGGTGGAGGGGCGGAGGGGTGGGATGCGCAGTTCGGTTCGGTAGTTCGGCGCGCTCGGTTTTGTTAACGAGGTGGGGCAAACGTACTTGCATCATGAAATTAGCATATCATGATTTCATTTATTTTCCTGGGCAAGCTTTTTTACCGGTATTATCGTGAACGATATGATATGGCCCAGCCCTACTTTTAGTTTTAACGATCCAAAAACGTGATTTTGGACAGTTAAAACAGATTTTAAATAGAGGTCAGTGCGGGGTCAGTGAAGAGCACCGGAGTTGAACCTTTTGTCATCCAGTGTCTTCAGTAGAAAGAGATAGACTTGAAGAAACGATAAAGCTGATAAATGAAAATGAGGTTGATCATTTTTATTTATCATGGGATTAATTAATTTATTGTTTATCACAACCGACTTACTGTTCATCTAATCCTTGGGTGTCAAAGACACTTAGGTAGCTAGATGAAGTACCGTTATGTTGAACACATTGCCTTCGAACTGAGAGATAGTCTGAGAATCAGCCAACAGTGTGATCTGAGAAACCAATATCTGAGAGCTTATGGTACAAGATGTCATGATCTACAGTATCAAAGGCTTTCGACAGGTCTAAGTACAGCACAGTAATCCTTAGTGTCCAAAGCTTCAACAACATCATTAAAAACTTTTAGCGAATCAGTCATTGTGCTGTGTTGTTTTCTGAAGCCAGATTGGAGAGAAGATAAAATATTAAAAGAGTCCAAATACTTCTTGACTTGAGTATTTATCAGTTTTTTTAAAAACCTGAGCTAAAATACAGAGTTTGGAGATTGGTCGATAACTGTTCGGTACAGTGGTGTCTCCTTTCTTCAATAAAGGCAGTACAAAAGCTGTTTTCCAAGCATCTGGAACAGTATTATGTTGTATAGACAGATTTAAAATGTAAGACTGCTATAATTTGTGCAGCTAGACTTAAGAAGGAAGGAGTGAGGTCATCAGGGCCTGCAGATCTTCTGGTGTCCAGATCTTTTAACAGTTTGGTAACCTCACTGACAGAGAACGATGAAAAAGAAACTGTATGGTTTACTGAGGTTTGACTTGTTGGTGGAGCAGGGGATTTACCTTTAGAAACTGTATTAAACAAGGAACTGGAGGCAACAAAATGTGTGTTGAAACAATTTAGCATCTCATGCTTATCTGTCCATCAGGAGGGCCACACGTCCATGATAAAAACACTGCTGCAGCTGGGGGCGGAGCTTTGTGTTCGCGACAAAAAGGGACGAACTGGTGAGCAATGTTCCAAGTTTCATCATGCGCTTATATTATTTTATTATATATATATACTGTATATATATATATATATATATATATATATATATATATATATATATATATATATATATACATTCATTCAACCTTTATTAATACAGGCCAGCCTCGTTGAGCCACGGTGACTCATTTACAAGAGGGACCTACTTATATATTCATATGTAAATATGCCCCCAAGGCCTCCTCCACACCAACAGAATGGCCTCATATACATACCAATGGCTGCAAAAATGCTAATTCAATGAGCCATTTGACTAACTCCCATGGGAACTATAGTTAGAATATCCGAATGGCTCACATGTGGTAGTGCTAGTGTTAATTTTGATAAATGATCGCCTTACGCTGTCTGAGGACAGCGCCAGCACCTGGCCATCAGGAGAGGGGGGGAATTTATGTGCAGGTGTGCTGTTACTTGCCTCAAACCGAGCGAATAACTCATTCAGTTCATTCAGCGTAGAGGTTGAGCTGTCACAAGTCTGGGGGAGGGGTTTGTAGTCTGTGATGGTCTGTATTCCCTGCCACAGACTGCGTGTATCCTTGCTGTCCTTGAAACGGTGAGCTATTTTCCTGGAATACTGCTCCTTGGCCTCACTGATGCCCTGGGTCAGGTTCTTTCTGGCTGCCTTCAGGCCCACCTGATCTCCCGCTTTGAAGGCAGCATTCCTGGCTTTCAGGAGTCTGTGAACCTCAGCTGTCAGCCATGGCTTCTGATTAGCCCGAACAGTGATGGTTTTGAGGTTGGTAACATCATCAATGCACTTGGCGATGTATGAACATACAGTGTCTGAGTACTCCTGGAGACATGTGTTGTTGTTTGTGGTAGCAGCTTCTTTGAACATACCCCAATCTGTGGTGTCAAAACAGTCCTGGAGTGCCTCTGAAGACCCCTCTGGCCACACTCGTATCTGCTTGCGGACTGGTTTTGTGACTTTCACCAGCGGCCTGTATGCGGGCTTTAGCATAACACAGATATGGTCAGAAGCACCAATGTGGGGGAGGGCTCTGTAGGCATTTTTCATGGTGGTGTAAACTTGGTCCAGTGTGTTGTTTCCTCTTGTTGCAAAGTTTATGTTTCTGTATGTTTTTGGAAATTGTCAATCAACCTTGATTTTAATAATTGGATCCAGCCCTTATGAGAAGCTGAAGGGGCCCAGATTCACATGAACCAGGTTTCAGTTGAATGCAGTGTTGTCCAGACAACCACTTTTTATGGGATCATAAAGAGGTACCTGGCCAGAAGCTGGCTGCAATAAAGTAAAATTAGTATATAGCTAAGGTTGATTTATGTTTACCTCAGATAAAGACCCCATGGAAACTTAGATAAGTCCCATGGGAACGGAGAGTTTATTGCTAACATCAGAAAAAGAGGCAAACACAGAGCATTTCATAACAGCAGAGAAGAGGAGAAAGGACAATGAGAAAGAAGAGATGGTTTCTACTTTGAATAAAAAATATAATCATGTGATCCTTTGATAATTTTACAAAGAATAAGAGTGTTGTTAAATTTGTTTTGTACGGATCCTTTTTAACAATTGAATCATGTGTTTAAATGTACTATGAGTCTAACAAATGTATGATGAATCTGATGTGACTTCCAAAAGAGGAACTGGAACCAGTGTGTAAACAATCTGTGGTAAAGTGTTCATCCTTTGCTTAGCAACACGCCAGAAGCTTCGAGCAATAAGGTTTTATTACCAAATAAGGAAATAATAAAGAGAGATAACTCACAGCCAGGACTTCATCAGTCCTGCCTGAACACGCACTAAAAGCGACCAATGAGAACAAGGTTTCTCCCCCCCTCCAGTAGGGAGGGGGGACTGAAGTGTATAAAAAGTCCTGAATTCGGCAGTTGAGAGCTGATGTTCATCCTGAAGTCGAAGTATCCAGATGCCGACGACTGACCTCGGAGAAGAAGGCGACTGACGAGCTGCCCGGCTGATCCTTGAGGGTGCCAGTGATCCGTGGGGGAGATCCCGACTCTTTCCCTTCGGCCGAAGGGATTGAGAGAGCATTTCCCTCCAGAACTCAGCCCGGATCTGATACCTGATCCCTCTGTTCTGACCAGCTGAGGGCACGTGGAAGCGAGCCTTACCTACGAAGGTGAGGAGATTGCTCTTAGCATTTACTTATGGAACTCCAGAGTTCCTGAACAAAAGTTATGCAATGAGACGCTTCTTTAATCCCGCCTTATCCGAGAACTTAATTCAAATTAGATTAACAGCAGATAAAATAGCTGATAAAAAACCAATTAGCTTCTCATATCTACTCGCTCGAAGCTGTAGGTGGTTGCTTGAGTTTAAGGACAAATACTATTACTGGATAAGGATTTAGATTGGGGATAGCGAGGGTTGGGTAGATCCAAAAAGAAGACAAAGAAGACCAAGAAGACAAAGAAGAAGGAAAACCACTTGTCCACCCCAAAGGGACCTGAGGGGGGACAACTATCCAAGAATCCCCTTCCTAAGAAGATTATCCCTCATCAAGATTAAGAGTCTATCCAGTTTATTGTTCCTTATATCCAAATAGTTTCATGTACTCAAGTTTATATTTTGTATCGCTATGTTATAATGTTGTTCCTATGCAAATTACTCAAATTAAAGAGTAGAGCAAAACGTAAAACTCTCGTCTCAGTTTAATACATTTTGTTCTGGATTCCTAAAAGCTTGGTTCAAAAGAATAACATTAATAGGAGGTTTTAAAAGGTTAAACATTAGCACAGTGAGTAAATAAAACATCGCCCTAGGGTCCAATCTTCTGGATCCTAAAATATACTGGACCTTTTAACAATTACAAAGCTCACCGGAGAGAAGCCGCCGTTTAATAATAGTTCTTTACTCCAACCTCTCCAGTCCCCGGCAGCTAAGGTGGAAAGACGAGTAAAGTGAGAACAGGGCAGAGACTATTAGATGAAGGCGGTGAACCGTCCAGTTGAATTCTCTCATCAATAAGCCTTAAGTCGGAGCTGATCCCCGCAGTGACAGGTAATACCCAGACTCAGGGACTAGTTCGAGAGACCCTCTTGGAAGGTAGGCTTCAGTAAGAACCTGTTGCGATCCACGCGGCTAGCTTACTGACTCACAGAGCAAGACATGGCATCCCTGGGTGGGCTTTCTTAACACTAATTTGACTAAGGCTGCGCTTTTTTGCGCAAGGGAACTTGGCTTCCAAATCCCCCGGTCCCTTTCAGTGGGCTATATAATGTCGATTCACATGCTAATGACCCTGCTAATGACCCATTAATTCTACACCTACACCCCCCCACCCCCTACCCCTCAGTCCAAAATCCTTGGACCCAGTGCAAGCCTTGTATAACACATAAGCATTTATCGCTGCCAGGTCAAGCATGTTGTAGAACACGGCAATGGGCCGCACCGTATATAAATGTGCAATCTGGTCCATTATACCGGTATGTCAGTTGACCTCAGGTCATGTGACCTGTGTTGGTCCATCAGTTTACCTCAGGTCATGTGACCTGAGTTGGTCCGTCAGTTGACTTCATGTCGTGTGACCTGTGTTGTTTTGTCAGTTGACCTCAGGTCATGTGACCAGTGTTGGTCCGTCACTTGACCTCAGGTCATGTGACCTGTGTCGGTCCGTCAGTTGACCTCAGGTCATGTGACCTATGTCGGTCCATCAGTTGACCTCAGGTCATGTGACCAGTGTTGGTCCGTCACTTGACCTCAGGTCATGTGACCTGTGTCGGTCCGTCAGTTGACCTCAGGTCATGTGACCAGTGTCGGTCCGTCAGTTGACTTCATGTCGTGTGACCTGTGTCATTTTGTCAGTTGACCTCAGGTCATGTGACCTGTGTTGGTCCGTCACTTGACTTCAGGTCATGTGACCTGTGTCGGTCCGTCAGTTGACCTCATGTCATGTGACCTGTCTGTCAGTTGACTTAATGTCGTGTGACCTATGTTGGTCTGTCACTTGACCTCAGGTCATGTGACCTGTGTTGGTCCGTTAGTTGACCTCATGTCATGTGACCTGTGTCGGTCCGTCAGTTGACCTCATGCCATGTGACCTATGTCGGTACGTCAATTGACCTCATGTTGTGTGACCTATGTCGTTTTGTCAGTTGACCTCAGGTCATGTGACCTGTGTTGGTCTGTCAGTTGACTTCATGTCATGTGACCTGTGTCGGTCCGTCAGTAGACCTCAGGTCATGTGACCTGTGTCGTTGTGTCAGTTGACCTTAGGTCATGTGACCTGTGTTGGTACGTCAGTTGACCTCATGCTGTGTGACCAGTGTCGTTGTGTCAGTTGACCTCAGGTCATGTGACCTGTGTCGGTCTGTCAGTTGACTTCATCTCATGTGACCTGTGTCGTTTTGTCAGTTGACCTCAGGTCATGTGACCTGTGTTGGTCCGTCACTTTACCTCAGGTCATGTGACCTATGTCGGTCCATCAGTTGACCTCATGCCATGTGACCTATGTCGGTACGTCAATTGACATCAAGTTGTGTGACCTGTGTCGTTTTGTCAGTTGACCTCAGGTCATGTGACCTGTGTTGGTCCGTCAGTTGACTTCATGTCATGTGACCTGTGTCGTGTCAGTTGACCTCAGGTCATGTGACCTGTGTTGGTCCATCACATGACCTCAGGTCATGTGACCTGTGTCGGTCCGTCACTTGACTTCAGGTCATGTGACCTGTGTCGGTCCGTCAGTTGACCTCATGTCATGTGACCTGTCTGTCAGTTGACTTCATGTCGTGTGACCTGTGTTGGTCCGTCACTTGACCTCAGGTCATGTGACCTGTGTTGGTCCGTTAGTTGACCTCAGGTCATGTGACCTATGTCGGTCCGTCAGTTGACTTCATGTCATGTGACCTGTGTCGGTCCGTCAGGTGACGGACAACAATAGGTCAAGCATGTTGTAGAACACAGCAATGGGCCACCTGCATGTGTCAGAACGCACCGTATATACATGTGCCAAGGACAAGGAGAGAGACAGTACTTGTAAGCAAAATAATTTATTTGACAGAACATCAGGGTTATAGGATAATCAGCACAGCAGAATAAGACAATTGTATGCATAAACTTGTTCTGGAGCAGACAAAGCTTTCCGTTCAGTGGATGTCCCAAAATGTTCAACTGTGAGATAACTTCAGGGTCTGTTATGTGTGAATTGGTCAGGGCCTCTCTAAGGGGGGAAGTGCAACTTACTTACCTGGTGGAAACATTGGAATGCAGTCTGGTGTGGTGGGGGTGTCTGAGTTGTGAGCACGCATATTTATAACAAAAGGCAGTTAATGGCCTACTAATGGTTGAAGAGAAGGAGGGGGTTTGTCCTCAGGATCTTGAAAATTCAGTCATCCTAGTGTTAATAAAATAAGGACCCCACGAAGACAACGGCGTGCGTCAAGGGATTGACAAGCGCCAGAAGAACGACTCCTCTAAAGAATAGGGAAGTTGTAGACGACTGGTCTAAGCTATCAGTCAAGTGCCCCTTAACTCCACAGCAGTGGATAGGGTAGAAAGGGTTTACTAAGGTCTGCTGACCACAGATCTGGAGTAAAATTAGCAGCAAGTCTGTTTTCATCCCAGGTACAAGGACAGAAAGTCAGGCGACTTTGAAAATAGACAAACTCGAGACGACAAAAACGAAAAGATGACCGCATGTGCGGTAACACAAGAACTAGAGGACCAATCCTCACCTGACGATCAAGGAAACTTAACGCCCGAGTCCAATGAAGAACTTGCATACCAGCTAGTAACACCATTAGCTGGGAAAGATCAACACATAACAGATCCGAATGTCCCACAGGAAACCGACTACAGAAGAGAATCAGTAGACGAGCTAGACAATGAAATAAAAATGGAAATAATCTTATACGGTAAAGGGTTCCTTACTTGGAACCTACCTCTTCAGGCAAGGCTGAGAAAAAAATTATGCACAAATGGATGATGAGACGTTAGCATCAAACATAGCTGAAGAAATGGAAAAGGGCATTTTGAACTGCCCTACTATGGTAGATGGCTATCAGGTAGTGGTATTGAAGGACCCAGGGGTCCCGCAACATAAACCCGAGATCGCGAAATGTTTGCAGTGGTGGAATGAAAGGCTAGCAGCTCCTGGAAGCGAAAATATAATGACGTTACACAGCCCCTCAAAAGAATACGATTCACTTGTAAAGATGGTAGCTAAAGAATCTGGAATAGCATGTACCACAATAAAAATGTATTCAGAGGTCAGAGCAACCGGAAAATTCGAAGAGTGTAAGCCAGAACTAGCCAGAATGCACGAATATAGACAAGTAAAAAGAGAAAAACCTAACCCAATTGAGCAGACCTCCGTAACAGGGTCCCCCGGGGAATCAGACAACGAGGGTGATGAAAAAGGCAAGCAAAGAACTGACCCTAAACCAGATGGGGGAGTACCAGAAGAGCAGACATTTGTAGTCATCCCATATGGTAACGGTTACAGAAACTGGGACCCGTTCGTTCAGAAAGTGTTCAAAGAAAATCACCCAGATGTGAAGGAAGTAGCCCTGCGGACGACTCTACTCGAGGTTATGGACAGAAACGAAGAATTCTATGGCCCAATAAAAAGAAACAACCTCCAAATGATAGTATTAAAAGACCCGGCAAAGATAACAACAAGAACTGAAATTAAAACATGGCTACGATGGTGGATAGAGCAGATCGAAAAGCGACGTGGAACCATAATTACTATAATGAGCCCATCAGTCGAGTATGACCCGTTAATAGCCAGGGTAGCCAAAGAGACCGGGTTATGTGTACACACGGTTGGCACTAAGACCAAAGCAATCCCGATGAGTGGTTCATGCAAAGGAGAAATAGCTAAATTAAGGCAATATCGGCAAAAGTGGTACGGAGGAGGTAACGGACAGGACTCTGCAGTGAGCTCCCAAGAAGAGTCAGGTGAAGAACCCGGCCAGGATGAAGAAGAAAACCTTGAAGAAGGAACTCACCGAGCCGAGTCGAAAAAACCAGGTTATAAACCAGTTAACCATCAAACCCCAGGTCAAGGGGGAATTACATCGAACCCGAGTTCATATAGGGTACATACAGGATTTGCTTCAGACACAAGCCCGGAGCAGGGAGAGATGCGGAAAAGAGAGTCATGTATGGATGACGGAACAAGCTCAAAGTCAGGTAATAGCCGACTCAAAACGGAAATAGGTGAAGATGAAACCATGGCCGAGTTCATTGATATCTTGGCAGACAGATTTGTAGAAAAGTGTGAAACACAATTCTCGCTTAGGACAAAAAACTTACCAGGAAAATCGGAAAAACTAGCAGAGGACCCCGCAGGCCCCTCCGACCCAACTACCGGGAAGCGCAAGTCTAAACAAAACCATCTTCAGTTAAACACCGAACCTGGACGAGGACATGAAGAGACAGAAAACAAAGACCCACTAAAACAAAAAAGTAAGGATCAAGACCCTAGGAAATCAAAGAACGAACCCCAACCCCCGAAAGCTTTAAAACCATTGCCTGAAGGAGCTCGAGTCCTAAAACATGTAGGTGATGCTAGGGTGTATAGCCTAGTAGGGATTCCCTGGGTTATAGAGGGAGACGGGTTATTAATATTCACAGACAACATGTACCGAATACACAATGGAAACTTTAAAAAGGCCCTGAAAACTGCAGCCGGTCCCGATTACCAAAAAGAGGTGAATCAGTTGACCGCATTAGCCTCATATACGACAGCAAGGGTAAGCATGACAAGAGCAGGGTATCTCCCGTATTATGCAATAATACATGTCCCAATCCAAAGCTACAAGGAAGCAAAAAATAATGAGGGATACATGAGGGACATGATAGAAGCTCTAGAAAAAGGGCTAGCTCAAGCGATCACCTATAACTTCAGAAGAGTGACTATGAGCATAGAAGGGTTAAGATCACACAACCTCCAGTGGGAAATAGCTGAACGAGTCGCAATTAATACCGCAAATTATATGGTAACTCGTATGCCGCGCGAAACCATGTTGAAAGAAATAGTTATAATAATCCCGGAAAAACTAGAGGAAGACCGCAAGGCGCGACTACTGTACTCGATAACCTCAGCTGGGGAAACACCTGAACAAAACCCACGGCACCCTAAAACAAATGACGAAGAGATACCATCAACCTCAAAGGAAGGAAGAAAAATGAAAAACACAGTGAAAGACATAGAACAAAAAACAAAAGTACCCTTAAACTCACCCATAGGGAAAGCAATAAAAACCCCGACAGAAAGCAAGGGAAAAAGTGAGGCCCGAACCCAAAAAGGAAGTCCCGGGTACAAATTGGTCCCACTAGCGCAGACATTGAATGAAAATGAAGATAATGACAACGAACAGAATCCTAACAACGAGCCAGGCGAAACCGTAGATCCAGTGACATCTGAAGACGAGGACAGTGAGAGCCTATATTCCGTAGACCAAACTTACCTCCCGACTATACAGCTAAGGATAGGGACCAGAAAAGGCCAAAAGAAGACAGTAGCATTGATAAATCCCTGCAGGGCATCAGAAAAAGTAGCCAGAGATATAACATGGGGCCCAATAAAGACAAGAGAAGGACGTAGTACTTATATTCCTGAGGTCGGACAAGTTGGATACGAGATCCCAGAAGAATGGGCAGATGGGTTGAAAGAGACAGTGGGACTGACAGTCAAAGCAACAAGGGGAGAATGGGCTAATATTCTTATGATGCCTACATATCCCACGTTAGCAGCTCATGAACCCCTAACCAGCAATTTTAGGACAGCTTACGTAGCTATAGCGCACAATGTGCTGTTAAGGAGAATGAAGAAGGCAGCTCAGAAATTTGCCAACGAGACAAATGAGAAGATGATGAGTGACACATCAGAAGATGGGCAGGAGGCACCAGGTCACAACGAAATAGTCCAATCACACCACGAATCTCGGCAGGCCATAGAACCTCGGAAACAGGAACCATGCCGAACCCCCAACCCAGAGACCGACAGCTACCGTGAGTACAAAAAACTGAAAACTTTAGTCAGAGAAAAAAGAACTGATGAAACTAGTGAGGAGTATATTAAGGACGTATGGCCTATGGTGATCAGCTCCACCGAGTGTGATAAGGCGAGAAGCCTGTGGCTTAGTTGTATCACCGCAAACCCAGTGGGCAAGGAAGAG
Source organism: Garcialebias charrua (assembly GCA_038048925.1). Classification (NCBI taxonomy): domain Eukaryota; kingdom Metazoa; phylum Chordata; class Actinopteri; order Cyprinodontiformes; family Rivulidae; genus Garcialebias; species Garcialebias charrua. The sequence continues at coordinate 86,776 of JBBPBX010001125.1, read as the reverse complement.
TCAGCTCAAGAACACTATGAAAGACTAGTTCTAGAGGACATGGATGATGAAGATGCTCAAATCCAGCGGGCAAAAGTAAGAATGGACCAAGGTCAACGCCTCACGTCGGTCTGGTATGAATTGAAACGAACAGTCCCTCCAAAAAGATATGTAAAGGCTCTGAGAGTAGTAACAAAAGGTAGGAGAGGTGAAATGAAGTTCGCGTCAATGCCCAGTGAGACCTTAGTCCCGGCAATAGACCATACAGTGAAGTCTTTTGATCTAGAACAACAGTTTTGGGAAGAAAAAAGGAAAAACGAGACGAGACAAAACCCAAAACAACAAAAAACAGCCCCTAGGGCACAGCAACAGCCACAACAACAACAAGCACAGCAAAATAGACAGCCCCAAAGGCAGTCAGAATCACAATACAGGGATAGATCCCAACGGCCTCTGTCGGAGCCGCAATACAGAAGTCAACAATCAAGTAGATCTCAGGCCCAACCTGCAAACGCAACGCCTCAGAGAAGAAATGATTTTGTACCTAGAGAAGAATTCCTTAGAATGACCCTTGAACAAAGAACGGCCCTCCAGGAATCCCGAAAGAAAAGGGATGGGGGGCCAGCTAAATAATGGCTGACAGGTCGCGGGTCACCCTAGAAGATGCTTATTGGAAGGGAGACGAAATCTACACGAATGTAGACGGTGAACCTTATCTAATAGACTCAGGGGCGGAGGTGTCTATGACCCGCAAAAACCTAAAAACAATAGGACACCTAACGGTTCAATTAGCAAATGGAACTATAGAAAAAATGCCTTATGCATTGTGGCATGGAATTGTTTGGATAAAAGGCCCATACAACCTTGTGGCCATAACAGATATGAAAGATTTAAGAAAACCACGGAAAGACCGTAGAGCTCTGAATAGACGACTGGAACTGCTTAGAACCCGGTTAGTAAAAATAGGGCCCACACATGAGAAAGTTGATTCTGGAGAATGGTATAAACCTGTGAATATCCCTGAGGTGACCAAAGAAAAAATACATGAGAGCGACTTCTCCCCGGCCGGGAAAGAGAAGTTAAAACAAATCATCGAGTCGGCCTCAGTGGCCAGGTTTAAAAATGACTGTGGGGATTTAGGCCCATCAGTTATACATATGATTGAAGGCGGAGTACATCCACCGGTACGACAATATCCACTAAACCCTGGTGCCATTGAGGAAATGAACAAAATTGTGAGGGAATTAAGTGCTTTGGGGATTATCAGAGAAGAATCTAATCCTATCACCAATAGCCCCATTCAGGCGGTAAAGAAACCTGAGTCCTCCGGAGGAGGATGGAGACCAGTGATTAACTTTAAAGCATTAAACAGGCGTACAATAGCTAACAGAGCGAGTCTAATCAACCCTCAGGGTACTCTGAAGACACTGCAAGTGAAAAAGTACAAATCATGCATTGACTTAGCAAATGGATTCTTTTCTCTTAGACTAGCTAAACAATCACAAGGGAAAACAGCATTTACCCATCAAGGAAGAAGCTATGTCTGGCAACGATTGCTCCAGGGATACAAAAATTCTCCAAATGTATTTCAGTCAGCAGTAATGGACGTACTTAAAGGCTTAGGCGCCACAGTCTACATCGATGATGTGTTCATAGCAGATGACACAGAAGAAGAACACCTAGAAAGGTTAGCGAAGGTGGTGCAACGAGTGACCAACGCAGGACTGAAATTAAATCTGAAGAAATGCCAGTTCGGACAATTCCAAGTGAACTACTTAGGTTTCCAAGTAGCGGCAGACCTAGGACTCTCTGAAGGTTATAGGGAAAAGCTTGAGCAAATTCAGCCACCAGAATCTGAAAATGAGCTACAGAAAACCCTAGGGCTATGTAATTATGTAAGAGATCATGTCCCTAACTACCAAAAATATGCCAAACCCTTGTATGCTTGCCTGAAGAAGAAAGAGGGCCATGAAGAAAAGAAGAACAAAAAGTCATGGGTATGGACAGCCGAGAATCAGAAAGATTTAGAGATACTGAGGGAAAAAATCAAAGAGGCAGTACGCTTAGAGCCCAGAAGCGTGTTGGCGAGACTCGTAGCTGAGATCAGCTGTGAAGACAACAATGCTATGATTGCAGTTAAAAATGAGCACGGGGGGCTAATTACTCTTTGGAGTTACACCTTAACCTCAGTAGAGAAAAAGTTCCCTCAGGAAGAAAAAGAACTAGCAGTATTAGCTAGATATTGGGGGACACTGAAAGATCTAGCCCAAGGCCAACAAATCAAAGTCATAACACAGAGTCAGGTACACAAATATCTCAGGAAAGGAACAATAGAGAGTACCAAAGCGACGAATTCGCGCTGGGGGAGGTGGGAAGACATCCTGTTGGACCCTAAGCTAGAAATAGGACCCACGCAACCGGTAAGCAAGAAAATAAAAGAAGAGACACCCGTAACCCAGAAAACGCCTGACTGGACTCTTTACACCGACGGATCCAAGAAAGGCACCGATCAGGTAGCACATTGGGGATTTATCCTCAAATATCAAGGAAACGAGTGCTACCGTAGCAGGGGGAGAGTCCCAGGTAGTGCGCAGACTGGAGAAGTTACGGCAGTACTCGAAGGATTGTTAGAGTTAACTCACAGAAAAATAAAAACAGCTCGGATAGTGACAGACAGTCATTATTGTGCACAAGCCCTAAATGAGGACTTATCCATCTGGGAAGAAAATGGATTTGAAAGTGCAAAAGGGAAAGTGGTAGCTCATCATGACTTGTGGAAGAAAATAGCTGAGATTAGGCTAAATCTGCAGCTGGAGATCGAGCACCAGAAATCCCATACCAAGGAAGGAAAACATTGGCAGGGCAATGAGGAAGTAGATCGGTATGTACAACAGAGAAAAATCGTTTTTGTCGGGATCGAGAAGTGGGAGAAAACCCCCGAGGGTCGGAGGGTCCCACAAGAGTATGTGTCTGAGGTTGTGCGAAGCGTGCATGAGAGCTTAGGTCATGTGGGCGTACAACCCACACGCAAGGAATTGGAGCATCAGGAGCTCTGGATTCCCTTGAAACAAATCCGCAAAGTGCTGCTGGACTGCCGAATACAGTATGTGGTCAATATAACGTAGGGCGCAGAGGGCACAGAGTGGATGGACAAACTATCAAAAGCACCATCCTCTGGGGTTCGGTGTGCATGGATGTGGCTGGACCCATGGGAATCACGGGCAAGAAGGGAGAGAAATACCTTCTTGTACTAGTGGACTCCATGTCAGGGTACGTGATAGTAAAACCAGCTAGAAAAGCTAATGGCAACAGTGTAGTTAGCATGCTGGAACAAGTCTGTGGAGCGTTAGGCATTCCAAAAGAATTGAGAACTGATAATGGGACACACTTTCGCAATGCTCAGGTAGATCACTGGTGCCAAACCTTTGGGGTAATGCGTGTCTACTCACCACCCTACACACCCCAAGCCAATGGAGTCGCAGAAAGAGCCATAGGCTTAGTCAAAAATTGGATAGCCAAAAATGCTAACACCAAAGAATGGAGCACTAAAACTGTAGAAATAGGACAAGCCTTGAATGATAGGCGCAGAGCAGATAGGCCCTCCCCTTCAGAGGAGCTTAATCAACGACAGTTCACCACGCAGGAAACTGGGCGGGGCTCCAATGATAAAGAGGAACAACCAGACCCTGACGTCTCATTCAAGGTGGGGCAGAGGGTGTGGGTCAGAGCACAGGATCATCCTTCAGCAGTTGCGGTAAGACCCAAATATAATGCTACAGACAGAGTGAAGAGACTTTTAGATAAGAACACGGTAGAATTAGTTAAAAAAGGGGTCCAAGGAATACAGCAGCTGAAACCAATTCCTAGCTAAGTTAAAACCAGAAACCGGATTATGGCCAGCGAACCAAGCAACGAGTTCCCCTATATTAGACTGGCCACTATATGCGGGGGAATAATCCTAAGAAGAACAACCTCAGGACTTTGGGCAGGAAGAGCCCTGAGAACATTAGAATATGCCAAGAAGGGATACCTGTCAACAGAAGATGAATTAGTTAGATGGAACGCACTTTTTAACCAATGTGCAGTTTGCTCAAGAACTAGTGGTCTACCCGTGAAGTGGGCAGGACCAGGAAAGAAGAAGCCCCTCAGACCTAAATCAGACCAGCGGGAGGTCCAAGGGTTACAGGTGAAACCAGTAAAAGTAATGGATGCATTCATCTGTGGGGAGTGTAGGGTTATTATCCTGCCTCGGGTAATTGTCTTCACACAATGGGATCTGACTAGCAAAGGGCCGAGAGAGTGTCAGTGTGAGTGGAATGGGGTTATCATAAAATACTGCCGAGGATGTGATGAAGACATGAAAGCAGGCCAGCTTCTGCTCACTGAACACGCAAGAGGGTGGCAAGTAAGAAAATACTATGAACCCCTTAAGTCCTTTAGAGACCAATTAGATGAGGAAAAGTTTGAGGCCCCAAGGCAGAGCCAGAGTATACAGCGGCAGGCTAGTGGGCTAGAAGTAACCCCTACCGCTCAACCATTATATTTAGGAATAGGAAACTACAGCGAGGGAGACTCAGCTGAGATAGGGGATAAACTATGGAACCCTCGAGACCTGCTTGAGCAATCAATACAGCAATCCTGGGCAAAGATGGGGAGAGTAAGAAGCGCCCCTCTAGGCACTAACCAATTCCCTTTGGTTTTTAGGGTGTATAGGGACCCTTCAGAGAATCCAAACGCTGGAACCATCAACCTACCCGACGAGGAGAGTGAAGAGGCACAGAGGAGTGGCTGGAAGGGCCCCTGGGAGCTGACAACGTGGGCACAATTGATAGCAGAGGTACTGTTGAATCAAGATCTCCCACTAGAAGACCTCCCAGAAGTACCCCGTGAGGTAGGAGCTAGAAATACAAACCTCCATTATTTTACCACCAGCTTAGACGCATGGGCCGTGCAGGGGGCGAAGGCTAAGCAAAAGACAACTGAGTATCTAGTTACCTCAGAAGGCTGGGAGAGACACGGGGCGCTGCAGATACCAGGAACAGCCCCGCAGCAAGCAAGTACGCCCATAAGGCCAAACTCCACCCAGAGGGTTAAGGTCTCGGTGCAGATGATTTTAGCACCATACAAAGGAGTGTACTCAGTTGGAGCCACAATACACCCGATCGAAGACAGTCAAGAGGAGGAAGAGAAAGTTTCACCGAAGGAAGGGAAAAAGAAACAAAGTGCGTTGAAAGACTGGGCCAGAAGAACATTTAAATGGAAGAAAACGGACAAGTAGAGACTCTTAAACGGGGCGCTAGAATCTTCAATGGATCTCATCGCGGAAAAAGAAAAGGTAAACAAACACTTAACCAAGTATTAAGATGTCCCAGCTCCATTCTTAAAAAAAGAGCTAACATAAAATCAATTGCATCAATCGAAACGTGTTGGATAACACACGAAGATATCAAAGCAGTGTCAAGTGAGCCTAACAGAGAAGACTCCAACAAAGAAATAACCCGAATGCAGAAAGATGGACTGAATGTATTGTTCCAACGATTGAGAATTGGACCCTACGAACCAGCCTTAATTGTTCGAGGCAAACTGGTAAAATTAGATCGACCAAGAAAAGATTTTTCAACTACTAAAACTAGTACAAAAAATTATTACAGCACGGTGGTCCAAACACTCAGAAGTCCAGACCTAACCCAAATTGTTAGAAAAAGCTGCTTCATGGCGTGGGTTAATAATAAAGCAGTCCAAAACGAATCAGGGCCCATGGGGACACCATGGATTTTTAATGCAACAAGAATAATGGTGCAGGGAACCCTAATCAAAATTAAATGGGGCCCGAATTATGATCAGCCACATCAAACAGAATATTGTGAAATCACTGTAGGAACACAAGTGATCTGGGCAACAAGTTCAACTCTGAAGACAAAGATCTACCAAAAGGAATGTGACCCAACTAAAGTGGTGGTGGAAAACACCAGACTGCCACTAAGAATGTTGTACGACCGGGTTCGTATGCCTTATCGGGAATGGGCAGATCATCATGCCCGAGAAGCCTACAGGATGAAAGTGTCCTACAGGGGACATCCATTAGTTAGTATAATAACGCAGCCACTTGAGAGGGGTCCACACTACACACAATATGCGACGAAAAATTTTAGAAAACTGAAACAACGGATGACCGCAGCAATGAACCGGTACTTTGAGGGGCTCCCAATGACCTTGGGCAACTTTGGATGGCTGGAAGGCCCACAACTCGAGCCAGAGTACTGGGAGGTCCACCAATGGACATGGGTGTGGCGAGGGCTACGTGCAGATCTGTACTACCCATCGCCCCTGTGTTTGGAGCTCTATAAAGAGAGAGTGAGGAGAGAAGAAAGTCAGAACCACCCTTCCTCTAGCACAGTATACGATCTCCCCGAGGCCACCGAAGAACTAAGGAAGAAACACCCACTACTGGAATGGCTGCTTACAAACCCAAATCCAGGACAATAAAAAAGGAAGACATTATAGACTCGGAATGGATAGATCAAGATACTGAAAATATTTTGGTTCAATTTGACAAGGTCGGCCCGAAAATGCCAGCTCTAAGAATTAAAAGAACGCTAGACACAGCCGAAAAAATAGTACGGCTCGACAAACCCAGACAGGACTTCTCTTGGAAGAAGTGCAGCAACAACTATTTCTACACAACCAACCAATACACTAGACAGCCCGATTTGGACAAATCCCAAAATGAATATCGCCTGAAGCCAGCATATCTGCCCCGACATGACCCGACTTGTGAACTCCCCCCTAAGCCTTGTCCACCAACCTCACCATGGATATTTAATGTAGTTTACCTGATAGTGGCGGGAGTAAGCATCAAATTAAGATGGGGCCCTAACTATCGAGAAATGTACCAAAGTCGATTCTTTGAACTCTCGGTGGGAGGAATGGTGATCTGGACTACAAGCCCAGCCATGGTGAAAGCAATCAGGGGAAGGGTGCGTAGACCAGAACGATATATTATCGAAAATCAACACCTACCCATAAGAATGCTAAGAACCCGTATACAAACTCCTTATCAAAGCATTACTCCGTGGGCTAGAATGGGACATTTAATGGGGGTAATGTACAATGAAGAACCATTGATAATTTTAATAGAAAATCTGACACCAGAAGGCCCCACCTCAACACAGTATATTGAGGCACTTTGCAAAGCCCAGCGGAAAATAGCACAGGGACCTAATTGGCAACAGAGATGGAGTCTAGAGGGACCCCAGCCTAAACCTAGAGAATGGCTGGTGACTCAGTGGAAGTGGGTGTGGAAGGGATTGCAACCCGGATTGCCACACCCCTCTCCACTATATCTGGAACTCCTCAAAGAACGAGTGACCACAGCTCGCCGATGTGCGAGAAGGAGGCCCAGAGCCAAAAGAAATAAAGACTTTGAACAGAAACCCTCGACATGATTGCCCTGATAAGAAGACCGAACCAAAGTGATTCAAGCAGCTTTGATTCGGATAGCGGTGACGATCCACATGCCTATGAAAATGGGACACACATCTATGAAGATCTAGCGACCCCTAAACGACCTAAGGACTGTTTAAAGATTATGAGAATGGACAAAGCAGCATGCCTGCGAACCCTGATGCGGGGATTCGTAGTGTTAATAGGCCTTATAATGATGTTGGTTATTTTGTATCAAGCTGGAATCAGACCATGGAGCCTAACCCATGTGCAAGTGTCCCACGGGAGGTCCAAGTATGCAAACATGACTTGCTGGGACGTCACCAGACGGAACATTTTTATGCCATGGGACCCTAACGAAGACATTCCAAATCAAACCTTGGCCTGGAACAAAGTGAAACGAACAGGCTACCAAGCTTGGAGAAGAAAATTGGATAAAATGTCGGGGTGGACAGCGCACATCGAAGCTGAAAACCTGACCGGAATATCCTGGACCATGACTGACTTGCTGGTTCTAGAAGATGGCATTGTAGTTTGGACTGCAGTTTTGGAGAACTATGTTCGGAGAACAATGAGATGCAACTGGATCCATCCAGACAAACAACCCCCTGAATGGCAATGTGACCGTGCCTGCAGACCATTACTAGGGTTAAAGCACCAAGGCTACTGGGATACAGAGGTTATCTATCTGGCACCACCCAAAGAGAGTAGCTGTCAAGCAATTCTCCCTCGCTGGGAGTTTTGGGGCAACCTCCATTTGAACTGCGATGCAACCCCTCCTAGAAGTCAAAGAAACAATACCCAGACTAACCAGAACCTCACTGGTGTCAAGACCATCCACTCTGTTAAATACGAGGAGGCGTTAAAGCCCAATGAGACTAATATCAGGCTCAAAATAAGGCCAACAGGTAGAACACATCCTCAACGGTATACAGGTCCACCACTAACCCCAATGATAATAGATGGGGATGGACTACTAATGGATTTGTTCCTGCCTAAAGAGATATTTCCAAAATTAGACGCAGACACGAGGAAAGCGTATAATGAACACTGCAAGGAAAATAAAATAAAAAGGCTTCCACATTGCTACTGGAACCTGTATGGTGAGTGCAAAACTCAAAATTTCTTACCTATAACCCCAGTTAATAATCAGAAATATTATTATTGGAGTTGGGCAGCTATATTTAGCCCATCCAATGCGCAGCACGAAGATTGGTTAAATATCACGTTACCCTGGGTCTGGATAGCCTCTAGGTTACCACATTTTGAGGGAGATTTTGTGGAGGGACACGCTAGACTGCACCTGGGATTAATAGGACCTTATTACTCAGATATGTACACCCAAAGATTACCCAAACCAGATGAACTGCTTAATGTACCAAAGAACGATTTTGATAAGATCGATAAATGTGTAGCCGAACGTATTTTTCTTAGCCTCAACAACTCAGTTTGGGAAAGTAGTGGAGTGTCCCCTAGATGCAGATTATGGGAAACTGAAGTAACCGTAATGTCCACTTGGCGTTATGATTGTACAAATTTAAAAAGAGCTAAAACAGCAAAGATATTACTGCAGGCGTGGCATGAGTACCATAAACGAGATAAGCTGAGAACCTGGTGGGGATTTCAGGAGGAAGAAATAAAAGAATGGGTAGCCCCATGTTTGCATCATTCAAACAATTATTGGATCAGATATCAATATTTAGCTACAGTATACTCCAAAGAGCAGGATATATGGGCAGGAGCTCTATATCGCCCAGAGAGGTATGTTAGCCCCAGACCTTGGAAAATGATTTGTAATAAAGAACAAACCGAATGTGCAATAAGTTTAGCCCGTAGACCTTGTTACGAGCTACCGGGATGGGAAAGTTATTGTAAAAGCTACTACGCAGGTGAATATTCAACACATGCAGCAGGGGTCATCTGGAAAAAGTATGGTCAAACATGGAGAAGAGCAGTGCCGAGAGGAACAAGTTGCACAAACGCTGTCCTAGGGCACCAATTAAGTAGCAGGAAGCAAGTTCAAGGAGTGATAGTTCCCTTTGTTTCAGACTCAATGATCGCACTAGCCGAAGGGCATGCAGCTAGACGTCGCCTGTGCCTTGGTGATGAGATTCGGGGATATGAATGGGTAGGCTCGAACAAAATCTATTCCAACCTCACGTGTCAGTATCCAGAAGAAAGCTGGAAAAAATGTGGTGAGGGAGAGAATTCACATAGCTGTGCATGGTATGAGACTGTTAGCTATGCAATAGGCCATAAGGTTAAAGAAACAGCATACGGAATAGGCTCAATACTTAAGGAAGGTGGAAAAACCATCCAGGGATGGATGATTGATCTATTCATTCAGGTCTGGCCTTATTTGGCTATCATGGTCGCAATGGTAATTATCGCAGTATTGGGACGGGTGGCCTTACAGGAAGGTATCAGAGCTATGCGCCGCCCATGGGGGAGGAGCGATAAGCCACTCCTCCCTGAGGAGGGCGCTGGCTCTGCTTAAAAGCAGGAGCACAGGGGGAAGTAGTCACTCTTCAGCCCCGGAGCAGCAGGGATCGAAGCTCAGGAAGACTTATAGGATAAAGCAGCCAACTAAGGGAGAAGTCGAATAAGAACGGAATGCAGAAGCAACTTAAAAGCCTAACCACGGTAATTATAGTTTACTATTTGACAATCGCTTATACAAACCAAGAGAAGATCGCTGTAACAACAGAAGACAACAAGATCATCCTTTGCCATTGCGAAGAACTAGTTTATGAGGATCAGAGAATTCAGGAAATTAAAGGAACTCCTTGCGGAGAGAGGTGTCTTATTAAAGCTATAGTACGGGACGGACAAAATAGATATATTAGTGCCACATATAGGGATTACGGACATTCTGAAACATCTAGCATAGCGTTACCAGGGTACTGTGATTGGAAGACTGGAATAACATCTCAGGAAAGAGAACAGTTAGAGGAGTGGGAAAGACAAATCGTACAGTTTTACTACAAGATTACAAGAAGGACCCGCGTAACATACTACCGATTTAGGCAGATAAGAATATAACAACATGCAGACCACAAGTGACCAAACTACGACCATAACCCCAGGAGAGATTAGTACCTCGGAGGCATGGCCCGACACCACCACCGTTTCCCCAACTACAACCGGGCCGCAATGTCCCACTTACTTTAATGGGGGCACGATAGAATACTTTTTGGTACTAATAGCCTGGAAGTTGTATTGCCATACCGGAGAATGGAGCAAGAAGAAGATAATGCGATTCCCAACAGCTATGCAAGCCCATGGCAAGATGATTGTGACACACATGATACTCAAACGAGCTGAGATCATGCCGCACCTGTTTGTTGTCTATCTGCTGGGAAGGGTTCAAACATCTTCCCGACAGAAGATAGTAATTGCAATCTGGCTGCTCGTAGACTCGCTGGTAGTGGCTTTGGAATGTTTAACCACACTAACTCTGATATCTATACCAAACTCACACTGCGGTAGTACAGTAGGTAGACTAGTGACCACCATACTGGAAGGAATTATAGCAATTACAGTCGTGGCGCATTTACTTTACCTGACAATGTCTTTGCAAACAATGGGTAGAAAACGTTGGCTACTTAGATTGTCCGTGTTAATTGGGTGGGGTCTAATGTGGGGAATCTGTTCCGTGCTATATTGGAGTGGATTCTGCACCACGGTACCCATCATAATCTGGATGATGACATACGGGGCCGTTTTCAAACCTAGGTCTAGTGAACTCCCTGCTGTACCGGAGGCAGACGAAAATCGTAGGCCATCCATAGATCGTAACCTGTGATTCCTGGAGGTACAACAATATAATCAGTATAACCAACAAAGCTTAAACCCAATACCCTAGCAACGCTTTTACTTAAATTCAATTATTGACTTTATTACTCGTATTATATGTATAAATGTTAACAGTAATCATTACTTACTACTATTCGAATGACTAGTTAGTCACTCTTACATAGTTACTCAGATTACCTAGGTGACATCAACCGACGAGGTTCTCTCAGATGGTTGTTGGTCAGGGTTGAGAACCTCGGACGAAGGTATGACACCATTAATAGAGTTCTTAAATTTTTCGTAGATTTAACTGAGTGAGTTTTGGTAGTTCAGTTTTTCGTAATTAATTGATTAAGAATTTTTGAAAAATAGATTGTGGCCTAAAGAGACCCGTAAAACCTGTGTAGGGTTGGGTCTGCCGGAATGGCTTTTTATTCCCTATTTGCCAAACTCACCAGTCCTACATTCCTTTGAACTTTTGATTTTATTAAACTTTTAAAATTTTTATTTTTTGATGGCTTTTTGTAAAGAGCAAAGTTCTGTGACGCATCTGCTTGCTCTCGCAGGAACCTGAGATGCCTTGCTGTTTCTGCCATCATGAGTTGAAAGAGACCAAATATCTCTGGGCTGTGGGGTCATCCTGGTGGTGCCAACCATGTCATCTGAGGGCAATGAATAAGACAGTGGTGAACGGAATCCTAGTAATAGACGATCCGTATAGCCTGCCCCAAGTGCCTGCAGAAGCGTGCGCAGAAACTGAAAGAACCTGTAAAGTCATTTGGAGCTCTGCCTTAAATTCTGAACCCCACATGCTGGTTGGAACCATTCCACCACGATCCTCATATTACCCGGTGGTGGTCAAAGTGTGGGAACATCT
>JBBPBX010001125.1:41348-57248 GCA_038048925.1 Garcialebias charrua | reverse complement strand
ATATATATATATATATATATATATATATATATACCTGTATTGAAATACATATTATTCTTTATAGAAGAGTGTGTACATAAGCACATACATACAGTATTGTGTCTATCTGAGTGATGTTTGCCACACATCCTAATGTGTATACATATAGAGGTGTGTGTGTGTGTGTAGGTTCTATTATGTGCAGATGTAGTACGTTTAATGTAATTTCTGTAATAATTGTAATTACTCTTTCTCTATGCAGGTTTTTTGCTACTGGGGACTCCTACAGGACCATAGCAAACAGCTTTCGTGTGGGAATTTCCACTGTTGTCAAAATTGTGCCGGATGTGGCGACCGCTATCTGGGACTGTCTAGTGGAGGACTTCATGGCTGTACCTACAGTGGATGATTGGAGGTCCATTTCGAAGGAGTTTGAGGAGAAATGGAACTTCCCTCTGTGCTGCGGTGCGTTGGATGGAAAACATATCAGGCTGAAAGCACCACGCAATTCTGGCTCAATGTTTTTTAATTATAAAGGATCCCACTCATTGGTTCTTCTAGCCGTGGTCGATGCTAAATACAGGTTCCGTATCGTTGATGTTGGGGGGTATGGAAGAACCAGTGACGGTGGGATCTTGGCCAACTCCAACTTTGGTCAGGCTCTGCGTGACGGCACACTCAATCTGCCACCGGACAAGGACCTCCCTGGCGCTGGCGCCAGAGGACCCCAGCCCCACGTCATCGTGGCAGATGAGGCTTTCCCGTTGCGCAGAAATCTAATGCGGCCCTTCCCAGGACGTGGGGAACTGACCAGAGACCAACGTGTCTTCAACTACCGACTGTCACGGGCACGGTTGGTGGTTGAGGATGCTTTTGGGATCTGGTCTAGTCAGTGGCGTATGTTTCGCCGTGACCTTGAAATCTCCCCTGAGGTTGTGGAGAAGTGTGTGAAAGCCACTTGTGTTCTCCACAATTTCATCCGGGGTGACGACATACCAGCACACCGTGGCACAGAAGAACCCCTTCCTGGTGTCCAGAGAGTGGGAGCAAACTGTGCAGCAAGAGAAGCAATGGTGGCCAGAGAGGCATTCATGAGATACTTCTCAGAAGAAGGAGCAGTGGCATGGCAGCTAGAGTAGTCATCACCCCCACTGCCTTTGTAATATTTATGAGTTTAATTTTATGTAGTTCTTTATATAACTGCACAACGTTCATTGTGAACACTTTCGTATCCACATTTTCATTTGTTCCATGTGTTCACTTGCATTAAAAATGACAGTTTGCAATTGTGTGATAATTTTCTGTTCTTTTTGGAATTGGTTCGTTGGGGAAACGTTTGTTCCAACATTTAATTTTAACGTGACGGACCAAAAAAAGAATAGCAGAGTAAAACCAAATTTTTCCATAATTAGTACTTTTCTGCCCTGTCACACTGTATTCATATGAAATCATACAAATGCTAGACAGTGCTAGTTACAAACCTGCACTAAAAAGCTACATGAAATTAAATGTTGCTTATCTAGATTTAACACCAGCCAGTTTCAGCTAAACATTTTAAAACTCACACACCAAGTCTATTTAAAAAACAGATTTATTTAAAACACAATTTTACTACAGAAAACACACACACATTGTTATGTAAAAATTCAGCCTTCCTGTGACGTCACTGGACCAACCCTGTCGCCAGTGGACTCCTCATAAATTATTGAGTAGATTTTGAATTTTATTCTTTCACGCTGCAGGAGAGTCATACGTTCCAGTGGCTCAACCAGGGACAACAAAAACTTCTCTGTTTCGCTGGCGGGAGGTGGTGGTGGTGTGGCAGCCAAACTATTTCGTCCTTTCATGAAGTCAAGGACCTCACGCTCGAAGTCCTTTCGCTGCATCTGAGGCTGCTCCCGACGGGGTCTCTTCTGCCCTGATCATGTAAAGGACACAGTATGTGTTACATGTTTTGCATGTTAGATGAGCTTTCAAGGGACACATGTCTGCATTACTGTACATAACTGTGTGTACAGCAAATACTCAATAAACAAGTTGTTTCATAAGAAATTATTTGTTTTTATGAGTTTACATATGTATCTGTGTGTGTGTGTGTGTGTGTTTTAAAGCAGAGGATATTTTTGTACCACTGCATCGGTTGTGTGTGTGTATTTGTGGCTGTGGTTTTTTGCCACTAAATCAATACAAATCAATACAAAATGCACGATGAGAGTCACACCTGGGGCCCACGAGGAAGGCGCAGGCATCACAGAAGAAGAGGCGGTGGACGGCGCAGGAGGAGCAGTTACTGGAGAAGGAGCTCTGAAGTTCTGTGCAAGCTCCAAGCTCCAAATCACCCAAGTCAATAGTTTCTGTGAATCAAATAACAAATAAACAATATTTTTTACATTAATATTTATAACAACTTTGCAGTATAAATGTCTATGAGTCACAACTTACCTAGAGCTGATGAGGCCTCAAATGCTGCTGACTCGTCTGCAGCCTCCTCTGGGTCTTGTGTGTCCTCGTCCACAGCTGCCTGGTTCTCCATGGAAGTGTCCATATGTGTCCTGTCAGGCATGTTGCCACTGGTTTCACGTGGCGTCATGAAAGGCTTCAAGAAGGACATGACCACCATGTACTTCCATTTTGTATTGTCTGCTGCTGCACCACTGCGTTGTCTGTCTTTTTCTTTTTTAACTTCTTTAGCATAATAATAATAATAATAATAATGAATTCCATTTATAATGCACTTTTCATTAATAAAAATCTCAAAGTGCTACAAAGTGTAATAAAGCAAAGATCAAAATAAAACAAGTGATAAAATCAAATAAAATCAATAATAATATCGACTAAGATCAAAGATAAAATCATGTGGATGCAGATTAGGCTTGCTTAAAAAATAAATAAAATAAAACAAGTGATAAAATCAAGTAAAATCAATAATGATATCAGCTAAGATCAAAGATAAAATCATGTGGAGGCAGAATAGGCTTGCTTAAAAAGAAAGGTCTTTATGCTGCTTTTAAAGTCAACCAGTGACTGTGGAGCTCTCAGGTCGTCAGGGAGGGAGTTCCACAGGCGGGGGGCAGCCACACAGAATGCTCGGTCTCCCATGGTCCTCAATTTGGTCCGAGGAATATGAAGGAAATTACTGTTCTGTGATCGTAGAGACCGGGTGGATGAATATGGTGCAAGAATGTCCTTTAGATAGTCAGGTGAAGTGCCGTGCAAGCATTGATGGGTAATGAGAGCAGTTTTGTACTGAATTCTGTAGGTGACAGGAAGCCAATGGAGGTTATGGAGAATGGGTGTAATATGTTCAAATTTACGAACTCTCAACAGAATCCTTGCTGCACTGTTTTGAATGTATTGAAGTTTCTGAAGGTTTTTGCCAGGGATACCAATAAACAGGGAGTTGCAGTAGTCGAGCCTGGAGGAGACAAAGGCATGGACGAGTTTCTCAGCATCAGGAAAAGTCAGAGATGGGCGAAGTCTGGAGATGTTTCGAAGATGGAAGAAGCAGGTTTTAAACAGATGCTTAATGTGATTTTCAAATGTAAGATGAGAGTCCATTTTTATTCCAAGATTTGTAACAGAGGTGGAGAGGGGGATGTCTTGACCAGAGAAGGAGATTGTTGTTAAAGTTGATGTTTGTATCTGGTGAGGGGTGCCAATCAATATGGCCTCAGTCTTCGAGCAGTTTAATTGAAGAAAATTCTGATTCATCCATGCCTTTATTTCCTCCAGGCAGGCAGAGAGAACAGTGAGTGAAGACGGAGATAGGGATGATGATGATGTTCCAGTCCTGATGTAAAGCTGCGTGTCGTCGGCATAGCAGTGAAAAGAAATGTTGAACTGATTGATAATTTGACCTAAAGGCAGCATGTAGAGGGAAAACAGCAGGGGCCCCAGAACTGACCCCTGAGGGACACCACAGGAGACACCGACTGTCTGGGAAGTGGCATTGCCAAGGCTAACACATTCCAGCCTATCGGAGAGGAAAGATCTGAACCAGTCCAGGACAATGTCACAGAGACCGACCTCCACATGAAGACGGTGGAGGAGGATATTATGGTCCACAGTGTCGAAGGCTGCAGTGAGGTCAAGGAGGACAAGGATGGAGGGAGAACCAGTGTCAGCAGCCATGAGGACATCATTTGTTACTCTCAGCAGTGCAGTCTCAGTACTGTGTCAGCATATGTGTCCCTCAGACTCTTCCACCTTTTCTTGCAGTAATCCACTAAACAAAAGCATTTAAAAACGTTAAACGTGGTGGCTATACTTTGAGTTAGTTGAAATCATTCTTATTTTTATCCATTTTGTTATGTAGTTTGACAGTTATCATTGTTTGAACAAACTGTGAAATAAGGGGCAGATATAATAAGATTTCATCTTCTTTCTGCTCCCTTCATTTTATCCTACTTGTATTCTTGTATCTGATGAAAATATCTTGTATTGTTCTTTTAATATGAATGAATAAACATCAAATCAAATCACATCGGCCAGCAGCTTAAAGTGGCTAAACGTGAAACGTTCAAAACTTACCCGGCATACCGAGTTCCTCACTGATACTCTGCCAGGCAAGGACCTTTTTAATTCTGTCTCTGTACAGGAGACTTGACTGGTTGTACAAGACTTCTCGTGAACACACGGCAACAATCAATTTGTCTTCCATCATAGCACTGTACACAACTTCGCGGGTTTTGACACAAACAATACGTCACACAGTTGCGCATGCGCACAACCGTCCCCTCGTTCCGCGTCACATAGCTCCACCCCGACTCTCCCTGATTGGTTGACACACCAACCAATCAGGTGGAGTTGAGCGGCGTTTGAAAGTTTGAACCGCGAAATCTTCAACATGTTGAATGCTCGGTTTGGAGGTGGAAGCCGGTTCACGTGCACGAAAAAACGCTCCTCAGAACGCGCAACACGCACGCGACCTGACGCCAGGAGGCGCCTAGGTGCGTCCACCATTGACTTTACATGGAAGCTGGAAGCTTGGAGGTAAAAACGCTGCTCGGTGTGACTGTACCATAAGGTGGCTGATGTTTATCCATGCATTGCTTTGGAAGATTTTGATGGTGGTATGGACGTGAGGGTACATCAGAATGTGTGTAAAGTGGACAGTTCTCATGGCAGCCTTACAGCTGAGTCATGTTGCAGTGTTAAGACAAAAGTTGGACCTGGCAAATTGGCTGATTTGGGGCTGCAGGATCTATCTGTTAGTGACTGTGAAGTTTCTGAACATTGGCGAGAGAAGCTGACTGACTTGGTGGTAAAGTATGAAGATGTGTTTTCAAGACATCACTTGGATTGCGGCAAGGCTGCCGAATTCTGCCATCGCATCAGACTTACTGATGAACGCCCTTTTCGTCTGCCTTATCGTAGGCTTTCTCCTGCTCACTACCAAAAGTTGAAAGAAACTTTAGATGACATGGAAGAGCGTGAAATTATCAGAAAGTCAAGCAGTGAGTATGCTTCTCCACTTGTTCTTTGCTGGAAGAAAAATGGTGACTTGAGGTTGTGTACAGACTTCAGGTGGTTGAACGCTCGTACAGTCAAAGATGCGCACCCTTTACCACACCAAGCTGACATCCTTACAGCATTGGGAGGTAACGCATTCTTTAGCTCAATGGACTTGACTTCAGGATACTACAATGTCCCACTTCATGAAGATGATAAGAAATACACAGATTTCTCCTCTCCTCTCGGATTACATGAGTATAACCGCATGCCACAGGGTCCATGTAACAGCCCGGCTACTTTCATGTGAATGATGCTCACAATCTTTGGTGACCAGAACTTTTTAAGCCTTCTTTGTTACTTGGACAATCTGTTAGTTTATGGAAAGTCTGAGGAGGAAAGCCTGTAGCGGCTTGAGATGGTGTTCCGACGGTTAAAGGTACAGTATGTAACTTTTCTAAAAATATATTTTTAACATATTTCTTCACTCTGTCACTATCTCCTGACAGACTGATGTTAGATAGGTAATCTCTGAAAAAAAAATATAGTCCTCTGGCTTCTCCAGGTGGTACTAAAAGCATTTCTAAAAACCCACAGTGACCCGCCGTTAACCAGCCAATAAAAACAGAGTTTTGTTCATGAACAAGCTTGTCACGCCCATCTCCCGCCTGTCCCCGCCCGTTACGCGCATCCGCGCACATTCTCGTTGAAAGGATTGCAAAACGATGCAGGACTGTTTTGTATGTGACACAAATGTATTAAATTCCCCTTCTTCATCCCTGATCTGGACTTTTCTTTGCCAAAAGTCAAGTGATCGTTTCCTTCTCCACTGACTCCATGACTGAAATGATGAGAAAATGAATGAATTTGTCACAAGCGAATTAAACTCGGGGTTCAACGTGGCTGCGTGAGGCTCTGCAGATTTCTTGGTGTTCTGGTGTGCTGGACCAGTGCTCCTTGTTTTTATTTTATTTTTTAGAACATTTTATTAACATATAAAGACAGAAAATCGCAGCAGCTGCAGCCAGAGCCAGATACAGCTTGTGCCTTTTTTTCCCCAACCAGACCTGTCAATCAATTCTGTGAACTAACTGCACAGCACAGCACGCGCGCGTAGAGCGGCGTTCGGCCCAACGCAGAGCTATACTGCGGCTTTTAGCAACATTCCTGATTGACAAGTAAAGGCTCCAGCAGAGCTCAGCGTACAGCCTGTACGCCACTCTACGCGCGCATTTTGTGCGTACATATTCACTGGCACAGCTCTGCGTTCGTCCTCGCGTTAAATGCTCGCATTTTCGCTCCAAATTCATGTCGTAATTTGAGCCGTTGCGCACAGAGCATTTACCTACGGGACAAACTGAGGTAGCTGATTGGTCATTTGCTGACACGCCTACTGAAATGATTGACAGGTCGGGTGGGAGACAACAAAAAGGCACAGGCTGGTAGCTGCAGCCCGCTGCGGTGTTTCTAAACTTTATATGTTAATAAAAAGTTCTAAAGAATAAAAATAAAAACACGGAGCGCTGGTCCTGCAGCTCACAGCCCACCAGGAAATATTTAGAACCTCACGCAGCCAGGTAGGACATGAATTCATTCATTTCAGTCATGGAGTTAACGGAGGAGGAAGCGATTACTTGACTTTTGGCAAAAAAACAAAAGAAAAGGCCCGATCAGCGATGAAGAAGGGGAATTTAATTCATTTGTGTAACATACAAAACAGTCCGGCCCCGGGCAGTTTATTGTGAGACAACGCACTCCGCGTACGCGGTTGTAAAATTTGAGCTTTGCGCGTTCGTGCCCTGCGGGGCTATGCTTGTGCCTCTGCGTACGTACGTCGTACAGCAGCGTACTGCCTTATGCAAAGCTCTGCCGGGGGCTTAAGTGTCTTTGATTGAATAATTTATTATTAAAACTAAACAATAAAGATAACGAAGGTTACAGTATCAAATGCGCGTTCACGAGACAGCCTATGCTGTGTAGGTGGAGATAAGGTGGCAAAGTTGCAGGTTGCCGAGAGGAAGGGGGAAGGACCAGAAAGGTGTCTCTGTTCAAATTTTTTTTGTTCCAGCGTTTACCAGAAATTACATACTGCACTTTTAAGAGAACATAACCTAAAACTGTCTCCATCCAAGTGCCAGTTTTTGAAAAAGTCTGTGAAGTTCTTAGGTCACATTACCCTGATGCATGCTCGATAATCCAGGTAGAAAAATCTAAAAAAGCTAAGTCTGGTCCTTTGGACATTCAAAAAAAACAAAACAAAACAAAGCAAAAAAACTGTAGAAAGGTTTCGTCTTTCGGACGAAAGACGAAACGTTTCTACAGTTTTTTTGCTTTGTTTTGTTTTGTTTTTTTGAATGTCCAGAGGACCAGACTTAGCTTTTTTAGACTTAGGTCACATTGTTAAGAGGGATGGAATTGCAACAGACCCTGATAAAGTGCAGGCAATTGTAGGTGTGTCAGAAATAGATCTTATGGAACCTGATGGCACTACGCCATCTTCTAAGAAGATTCGCTCTTTTCTAGGCATGGTGGTGTATTATCAGCACTACACTGAGAACTGCTCTGTGATTACCAAGCCATTATTCCAACTGACTACAGGGATTGCCAAGCCACGGAGGGGGAAGGGTAAGAAGAAGCAGGGTTTGGCGCGTACGCTTGTTGCGGCTGACTGGACCCTCGAGTGTAGCGAAGCATTTGGGACTTTGAAAGCTGCATTGACAGAGCAGATTCTTCTTGCCCACCCTGACTTTACAAAGCATTTCCTGCTCTCTGTTGATGTGTCATCTTCCAGATTAGGAGCTATGCTGTCACAAGTACAAGATGGCCACAACATTGTGAGGCCCATTGCCTTTGCTAGTAAGTCCTTGAATCATGCGCAGTCCAAATACCCTGCTCACAGGCTCGAGTTTCTCGCCATGAAATGGGCAATTCATGATAAGTTTAGTCATTGGCTGTGCGGACATAAATTTACTGTTTGGACTGACAAAAATCCTCTGAAGTGCATTCTTACCAAGCTGAGGTTGGACGCTTGCGAACAGAGATGGGTGGCCAAGCTGGCCCCCTTTGACTTTGACATTCAGTATGTTCCAGGGCCGCGAAATATTGTGGCAAATGCATTGAGCAGGGAACCATTTGCTCAGCACAAGATGATGCACCGTTTGACGAGGACTCCATACGACACTTTGTTGGAAGGAGCCAGAGGTCTGTTGGTGGAAGACGTTCAGAACATGTTTCATCTTTTTCGGGACGAGTCTGTGGATGGGAAGTGCAAACTCACTTCTCCGATCCAGGGCTCTGTCACAGGCAACGTGGACATTAAAGGTGTAGTCTGCAGTTTCTGTAGAACGTAGCACTTAGAAAATTTTAAACAGGCAAAGCATTCTGATCTCTCCCCCTCAGAGCCATATATGGCTCTGCTCCACCTTGCTCTGCTGAAATTCAAATTCAAGCTCTGTTTTTATTGGCTGATTCAAATTCAAGCTCTGTTTTTATTGGCTGGTTACAAACTCTGTTTTTATTGGCTGGTTAAGGACGGGTCACTCTGTGTTTTTATAAATGCTGATAGAGAAGCAAGGGGACTATAGTTTTTTTCAGAGATTACTTTGTCTAACATCAGTCTGTCAGTAGATAGTGACAGAGTGAAGAAATATGTTAAAAATATATTTTTAGAAAAGTTACAGACTGCACTACAAAACTGCAGACTGCAGCTTTAAGGACAACGGTGGGATAGTTTCTCGTGATGAGGTGTCAGCCTTATTTAAGTCTCACCGTTGTTGGAGTGAAGGTGCAAAAATGAGGGCAACCTGCTACACACAACAGCTGGAGAAACTGTTTCCAGTGGGGCAGAGCCCACTGCCTGTCCTCACTCATGAGGAGTTGTATGATAAACAGTGTCAGGACCCTGTGGTCAGCCAGGTTTCCTTTATGTGAACAGGGGACGTCGTCCATCCCGACGTGAACGCATTCATGAATCTCGGGAGACAAATCGTACATTGCGACAATGGGGTAAACTCACGACCCGGCTGGGCGTGTTGTACCGCGTTTCTAAACATGTGGTGAGCAAGAAGAAAGTGTTCCAATTTGTGGTTCCAGTTGCGTTGAGAGGCCAGGTGTTGAAAGGGGTGCATGATGATGCAGGCCATCAAGGTCAGCAGCGCACACTGTGGCTTGCCAGACAACGTTTTTACTGGGATTCGATGGAACATGATGTCAAAGAATATGTGAGTCATTGCAAGAGGTGTGTCTTGAGCAAAGCACCAGAACCTGAGGCCAGGGCTCCACTTGTTTCTGTTGTCACATCAGCACCGCTAGAACTAGTTTGTATTGACTTCTGGTCCGCAGAGGATGTCAATAACAAGTCCATTGACGTTCTAGTGGTGACAGACCATTTTACCAGACTAGCCTGTGCTTACCCATGTCCAAATCAGTCTGCCAAATCAGTGGCTCGCGTGTTATGGAATAATTTTTTTTCCATATACGGGTTTCCAGCTTGTATTCACTCTGACAGAGGGGCTAATTTCGAAAGCTCCCTCATTGCCGAGCTACTCCAGATGGCCGGTGTTCGTAAGAGCCATACCACACCATATCATCCTGCGGGAAATGGCCAGGCTGAACGTCTAAACCGCACTCTGGGTAGTATGATCCGTGCGTTGCCTCCTCGAGCAAAGGAAAAATGGCCTCAGATGCTAAACACACTGACTTTTGCCTACAACTGCACAGTACACGAAACCATAGGGTTTCAGCCTTTCTTTTTAATGTTTGGGTGAACCCCTAGGTTACCTGTTGATGTAATGTTTGGAAGTGTTCTCTTGGATGGAGAGACTGCTGACATGGGCAAATATGTTCAGTCGTTGCGCACAGACCTCAGGGAAGCAATAACTTGAGCTCAGTAGCTTGCTGAGAAGCAACAATTGAGACAAGCTGAGGTGTATAACCGAAAGGTTAAGGGACACTCTTTGGAGAAGGGAGACAGAGTTTTGATGGCTAACAAAGGGGAATGGGGAGAACGAAAATTAGCTGATCGTTGGAAGGATACGGTTTACATTGTGGTCCATAAGAACAGTGAACTGAACACCTATGTTATCCATCAGCCTGTCACAGGATGAGTTAGGACAGTTCATAGGAATCTGATCATGCCTGTAAACTTTTTGCCTTTGCCATCATGGGATGACTCTGTATCTCAGGCTTCTTTTTCAAACACAGTTTCAGAGGGTGAGTCGTCAGATGATGTGGTTCCAGGTGAGAGGGACAGGGATGCTCGAACAGCTCACTGGGTTTCCTCTCTTCCAGAGTCTAGTGTGGTGATGAACACAGGCAAAGTGACAGTAGCTAGAGAACCTGAAGCTATTGGAAAGAACAAGGGTAGCTTTCAGGGTACAGGGGTCATGTCTTCCTGGCGACCAGCTTTCAGACTCTGTCGGCATAAGCTTAAACCCGAGTGAAACTATTGGTACAACTACAGTGGTGGGCCTCCGACCGCTAGGTAGCGCTGTTGCGCTATTCCGCTTGTAGCGTAGCTAAATAATCTGTTAGCTTTACAGCGGATTGACTAAGTTTTATAATTCATAAGCGGATTTATGCTATTTTTATTTAAAATGCAGTACCGCTAATAACTAATTATCTATCAGTAAAAACGAAATAACGTATTTACGAGCAGCGCCGGATGTGGTCCGTCACAAAAAAGCGTCCCCCTCAGTCTCTTGGTGTGTGCTCTCTCTATAGCAGTTAGCAGCCAGTGTGTTACTCTGCAGCCTTATTGCTTGTTTTCGAAGAGTCAGACGAAGACTTTTTAACATGGAGGGTGAACTTATGGATGTTTCTCAGGGCCTACGCGACGCGTCTGGATTTAAAAATAGAATTTCGCCACATTAGCACTCTTCAAAATGGCGTCCGCGACAGCCAAAGAAGCCAGGATTTTACAACAAAACACGGTAAAACAATTATTTCTTTGCTGAGAAAAAATATATTTCATAGCTGACGTTATAGCACAAGTTTTTCTGAGCTTGAGAGTTTCACGAAATGGTCAAATCTGCTGGATTTAAAAAAGTAGTTCACCATTAGGACTCTTAAAAATGGCGTCCGCAGTAGGGCTGGGCGATATGAGGAAAATATTATATCGCGATATTTTTTGGCTATATCACGATACACGATATATATCGCGATATCTCCAAAATCAATGAAAAAATGATTCAAAATTGATTAAAAAATGTCAACACTAAATTTGAACAAACTTAAATATTTTATTTTAACCATCAATTGCACACATAAATAAAAAGTACTTCAAGCAAAAAGGAAGAATAAATAATTTAAACTTAAAAAGGTGCTCTTGTGCTTTTAACATTAAAAAAATATTAAATCAAAACATTTAAGGCCTTTAAAATACAAAAACAAAAGTGTAAACAGTGGCCATAAAATTTACTGACCCAGAACAGTCACAGGTAACAACTCTCAACTATTTGCATGTGCTGGTAATTTTTAACAACAAACCACAAAATGTGCACAAGTTTCAAACTGTGCCAAGTTCAGGCAATGTCTGCAAAACCTCTGAACAAGAACAGATTTATCACAGTACTGCAGTAAATGTGAGCCTCTGTGTACTGTATCCGGTTTTATTGTGAAAGGGTCAGGGGGTTGTTTCCGGGTTCACGAAGACGTTCTCTAAAGTTGCTCTACAAAGTGTCGCATTGAATCCTTGTGTAAAAACACGACAGCCTCCACTCAGAAACGTGAACCGAGAGGTGGAGACATTATTAAATCAGCTGTATCGCTAAAGACACGGTTAGTCTCAGCTGTGGAAGAAGACGCTAACGCGTTAGCCATCTTGTTAGCCGCTAAGGACCGTGTCTTTAGCGATAATGATAAAATGCTGATTTAATAATGTCTCCACCTCTCTCTGCGGTGCACGCATGACTAAATGAGCTCAGACCCGTGGTTTGTTTTAATGAAGCAGCAGCTGTAAAAACACTTGGTTCTGCTTGTCTACTGTACCATATTTGGTACAGCTGTTTCATCATGCTGTTTCATCATGCTCCACTCCGCTGTTTAAATGGTGAAAAAGATTCGTAGTTCGGACCTTTCTTCGGGACTATTTTCAGCATCGTCTACAAAAACATTTTTTATGCCCTCATCTGACAATTTAATCCAAACTAGCTCAGAAAGAACATTGTTTTTCCCCCTCAGCAGCGTGCAGCGCTGTGCTGAGTCTCTGAAGCTCCGTCCTCCTGCAGCCTGCAGGAAGGAGGGGGGCGAGTGGGCGCCCGCGCGACAGCAGGAGGATCCTCGATATACACGATATAACACTTTTAACCATCGTACATTTAAAATATCGCGATATATCGAGTATATTCGATATATCGCCCACCCCTAGTCCGCAGCGCAGCAAACTACATACTCAGGGAATCACAAGGAACTCAGGAGACAGAGGCGACAGGAGACAATGCCAGGACAATGATAAACACAGAGATACAGACTTATTTTTGATTTGATGTTCATTCATTCATTTTAAAAGAACAATACAAAACAGTTTCATCAGATACAAGGATGAATAGACTTTTAGCTGAATGGATGGATGGATAGACAGTTAGCTGGATGGATGATCTTTAACAAGTTCTAAAATCATTAAAATTTAACCTCAGCTTGTGCCTCTGACCCAACAGAACCTCCTTCAGCAGCAGAATCCTCTGTGGTTCTCTGACTTCATCAGTCTGCAGGACTTCATCAGTCTCTCTCCTGGTTCTGGAGGAGTTCTGACCCACTCTTCTTTCCATTGTTGCTTCAGTTCTTTGAGGTTTCTGCTCAGCTCTCTGAAGGTTTCAGGTTCAGGTTCTGGACTCTGACTGGGCCGTTGATTTGATTTGATTTGATGTTTATTCATTCATTTTAAAAGAACAATACAAAACAGTTTCATCAGATAGAAGAATACAAGTAGGATAAAATGAAAGGAGCAGAAAGAAGATGAAATCTTATTATATCTGCCCCTTATTTATTTCACAGTTTGTTCAACCAATGATAACCTTCAAACTACATCACAAAATGAATAAATCTACTAATTTATCTAACTGTAATACTGTACACAAACACACTAAGCTACATCATATATAGTTTTTGAGCAAGTCCTTTTCGACCTTTTTCTTAAATGTATACATTGGGCAGCACGGTGGCACAACTGGTAGAGCTGCTGCCTCTCAGCGAGAAGGTTGCCGGTTCAAATCCCGGTCCGGGGCCTTTCTGGGTGGAGTTTGCATGTTCTCCCCGTGCATGCGTGGGTTTCCTCCGGGTACTCCGGTTTCCTCCCACAGACCAAAAAACATGCTTGTTAGGCTGATTGGTGACTCTAAATTGACCCTAGGTGTGAGTGTGAGAGTGGATGGTTGTTTGGTGTGAGTGAGACAGGTCCCTCTTGTAAATGAGTCCCCGTGACTCAACGAGGCTAGCCTGTATAAATAAAGGTTGAATGAATGAATTGATTTTGCATTTTTAACATCACTCTCCAGAACATTCCACAATCCAACTCC
Source organism: Garcialebias charrua (assembly GCA_038048925.1). Lineage (NCBI taxonomy): Eukaryota > Metazoa > Chordata > Actinopteri > Cyprinodontiformes > Rivulidae > Garcialebias > Garcialebias charrua. The sequence goes on along the minus strand of JBBPBX010001125.1, from coordinate 43,305 downwards.
CTGAATTGAGGTAGACCGTCCCTTTAAGCTGGTTCTGAATTGTGGTTTGATGAATATCTGTCCCTTTAAGATTGTAATAACTTTGTCTAAATTTCTTTGGATATTTAAAGGTAATGTGTTATTATGAGCCCTATACATAACTGATAAAATACTATATTCTACCAATTCCTGGAATTTCAATAAATTTAGCTGAAGAAACAAGGTGTTTGATGGGTGACTGAAATGTTTTCTGGTGATTACTCTTACAGCTCTCTTTTGTAAAATAAAAACAGGCTTTGTAATTGTTTTGCACGCTTTTCCCCAAACCTCAATACAATAGATTAAATGTGGAACAATGATTGTGTTATACAACATATACAGAGCTTTATCAATTAAAAAATCCCTGACTTTATATACAGGTACATGAACACACAGCATGACAATCACAAACACCTGGACAACAAAATGGAGGAGATAAGCAAGACAATTAACAGAGAGACCAGGGAGTGTAGGGATGGGGACCCATCACCTGAGAACTACATGCTTACAACTGTTATCTTGAAGTTCTAGGGTGTAGAGAGCCACAGAAACGGTTATGGTAGGCCGGATTTGGCCCACGGGCCTTGAGTTTGACACATGCGATCTAGTGGTACTAAAAGTAACAAAAGAAGAAAAAAAAACAGCCAAATATGTCAGCAGTTTAGCTAACAGACTTTGGAATGGGTACATTTTGTCCTTGTGAAACCTGTTGAAGAGAACCAAACTAAATACTCTGAAACTCAAACAACTTACTGTATAACAGTTCATGCACCGCTAGTTGGCAGTGTAGTGCAAATATTGCATAACTTGCTGCTACCAATTGTTGAATTTAATTAGCGGATTAGAATTAGCTTCCCCTAATTTTCATAAGACATTAGTGCTTTTGAAATTGCGGACCTAAATAAATTAATTAGTGCTTTAGAAATAGCGGAACTAATTTTTGGATTAGCGTTGCCCACCACTGTACAACTAAGACCGTTAGTGGTTCACATGTGTCTGGATGTGACTCAGCTGTTTCAGTTGTCCAAGGGGGAGGGATAGGGATGAGACTAGGTAGACTTATCAAACCTGTTAATAGGTTGATTCAGACAATGTCCACACAAAGAGTTAAGATTTTGTCATAGGGCCATTTATTTTGTGTTATTTTTTTTCTTTTCTTGGTAATGGGACTTTTTGTTTCACCGGGGTCTGGTCATAATTTTATTTAGGTTGTCCATTGCACTGGACACCTTTGAGTGATTTTGGGTGTACTCTATGGTAGATGTGTATGTGGCATGTCTTCTATGGTGAGGTAGGGACTTAGCTACCCCTCATCTCCCCTAATTCTTCATTGAATAGCTCTTTGCTGGTCAACCATTTTGGTCTTGTAGAGAGGGTATACTTGGGTCACATGTAATGTCAAGGCCAGATAAATAAAATAAAAATGTTTCGTATGTTTATCGTTGTTGTTGTTTAATTTTGGTTGTTTGTTTTGGTTGTGTTTCTTTATTTGGGTAAAATGCCCAATCTAGTGTAAAACAATGAGGGTGAATGTAGCAGTGTGATGTTGTTACACTAGATTGTCACATGAAAAGCTATACCGATGGGGAAATTATATGAGCACCAGCAGTTTTTTTTGGGAAAGACGATAGATCCATTTCAAGACAGCGGGTAACTTCCCGTTTCAAAACTATTATTTTTATTTAAATTTAATGTGCTGTGAACGAAACTGTGAATTATTATTGTTACTGTTGAACATTTTGAGTTCCTTGATTGTTGTTTTGAGTATCAGTTAGGATTAAGAAAGATAAATATTAATGGATCATACCATTATAACTCATGAAGAGAAGCCTCACAATCTCCTTTGCGCTCTTTTTTCCCTTCCTTTTATAGATGGCCTCCCTTCTCATCCTACAGCCATCCTCTCACACTGATATGAATATATATAAATATATATATA
>JBBPBX010001125.1:0-37319 GCA_038048925.1 Garcialebias charrua | reverse complement strand
GCCTCGCCCTTCACCTTACAGCCATTCTCTCACACTGATATGAATTATTTTTATTTTATTTTTTAGAAAGAGAGAAAGGAAAGACAGAAAGTAAGACAACAAAACACAAAAATTACCCATAAAAAAACCACAAGGCAAACACACCCAACCTCCGTCTGCAATCCTGTAAAGTACATGACAGAACACATGCAACACATTCATGACTTTGCAGTAGATTTCCATAAATATACATACCCATACTTACAACTGTATACTGTATACAGTATACATACATACACATTCATATTCGTCACATACCCATCTACATATCTGCATATGATATATACATATACATCCCTGGACCCATTTGTGTTTGTTGTGAGTGAATAAGGTTCCTCGAATAGAACATTCAATAGCGACCGTGAAGCATCAGAGATCTGCCCCCCCTAAGGCCCGAGGCAGACAAAGGGGCAATCAGAGCCCAAGTTCCCAAGAAGGACCCCAAGCCCAGAGTCCCCAAGGCCATCCGAACAGGACGAACCACTCACCAACTCCCCAGATCTAACCAAAGGGGAGAACAGGAAGAGCCCCACCAGCGACTACACACAATGGCCCCCTGGGACCAACAGCGACAAACTCACAGGCCCCCGTCGGAGCCCGTTGCACTGACGTAGCCCCAGGCCCGGTCACCGAGGCCCAAGCACCGGGGATGTCTACCCCTCAGGCCCAGACCCGATAGGACTAGAGGACCCGAGCCCCATCAGGCAGCCACCAGGCCGAGCCGACACACGTCCAAGCACCCAACCCCCAACAGCGAGGGCCCCAAGCACGCCCGCAGGCAAAGGGACACCCACCCGGGGGCCACATGGCAGGAGCGTGACACCAAGTAGCCTCAGATGTATCAGAGAGAGGTAGTCCAAGTCCCAGCCTGACAATTAGACATTCATATACAGATACACTCACTCATACCCACCCTCATCCTCACCCTCACTCACAGAAAGACAAACAATAATGACACGTTCCATTCATAATCCCGATGCACACTCTATACCCCCTAGGTCCAAGACATGTACCTACCCCCTACATGTGGCAACCCACACCCAAACCCAGGAGGTAGGCCCATTCATTCTGGGGTGTAGAGTAGCCGACATCCAAGATTCTGCCCAACCTGCGCTCTACCGACAGGATAGGACACCCTAGCCCAAGAAGCCCCAGGGAGAGCACAATTCCATCCCCGCCCACAGCAAACCCTCAGGCCCCGGACCCTCCCATAGTCCAGGACAACACCTGACGACCTGTCACCTAACTGGACCCCACCCCCAGAACGGCTGCCATAGAACCAGGGGATGGAAGGAGAAAAAAACATACACATATATTCATGCACAGAAATAAATAAATAAATAAATAAATAAATACAAATTAACAAACCTAGACCCTGACACACACACACACCCGTCCCCAAATGTGCTGTTGATGTGTGTTGTTGTAAAGTGCACTTAAAAAGGGAAAGAGAAGGAGCAAAGGCTGGCATTATGCCAGTTTCCCCTCCACCCCAATTCTAACCCAGGCCCTTACTGACTAAATGCATAATAGTGAGTGACCACAGGCATGGTAGGCAAGAGTGGTGTCATATCGCCACCCATAACCATATTGCTCACCCCAATTTCCTATATGTGAATTTTATGAGGATGTTTATTAGTGAATGTCTAAGGTGTATAATAAAATTGAGTCCCAGGTGGCTCTGAACAACAGAGATGTAAAAACGTTGCAGCCCACCTGAGCCTCAAAATCCCTACATGTATTAATTTGAAATGAAGGGGTTGAAGGTGCGCGGTAAGGGATGGGGAGAAAATAACTGCAGGAACAATGCTTCCGCAGTACGTCAGCTCCCCCGCTGACCCTCTATACCCCCCAGTTCGCCAACGTCCACCCAAGGAGCGAGGCCAAAACACCTCTTTAACCGCCAGGTCCATTGATCTCTAGACCAGAGAGGGACTCGGCCACGAGGGCCACCAGCAGCAGGACCAACAGCCTACATCCTCCAGGGCCGCCAAGACCCCTACGAACCGCAGTCAGCCCGCCGCCCAAGAGGACACAAAATCCCACATGGACGACACGGCCAAGACCGCCCGCCCAACCGCCGACAGAGCCAGGAAGCACCGGGAGTGGGCCCCCACCATAGAAAAGGGCCCGCCCACCGGCCATGCATAGTCCCAGACCATCATTAAGGACATCCACTCAGTCCCCACCCCAAAAGAAATACTACACCCACCCTTCATACTAACAACTTTCAGAACACATAACACACTAGACACCTATGCTGGGTCAACTTGCCCCCTCCCATGGGCCACCAGTCACGCTCCCAGACACCCAACCCCCTAGCACACGAACCCTCAACCCATCAGCGAGCCAAGGGCTCCCCGGCCAGAGCCGGGCACCAGAGTGCAAGCCAGCCCATAGCCCGGCGATCCGCTTGCCAGAGCCCAAGATCACCGACCCCACCAGGCCCAAGCCCGGGGACGACACGACCCCTGAATCCCAAGCCCCCAGTGCCCATCCCGAAACCATCCCAGCACAGCAGGGCCACTGATCGGCGACCCATGACCGCAGCCACAGACCACCTGAGGGCCCGCATGCCGCCCCCAGCAGACATCCCTCAGAACCCCCCGGTCCTCCCTAGGTTGAAAGCAGTGTCCACCGCGCCCAAACAGCCCCATCCCCCTGGCGCCCCAAACCAAGACCTCCTCCCACACCAGCCCCAATGCCTCACAAGGCCAGATCCCAGACCCTTCACCCTCACTACGTAACGGAGCTGATTAAAGAATGCCAGAGAGATTGATCCGATGTGTCGGCAGATGCTGTTACAAGACTAATATGATCTAACAGAAGATTTTTATACTGATTAATGCTAAGATTATTTTTATTTTTCCAATTCAGGAGTATGGTTTTCTTTGCGATGCATAAGGCCGTAAAAAACATACAGGATGTATTTTTTTCTAGTGTAACACCTTCAAAGATACCCAATAAGCAAACAGATGGAGAGAGTAGGATATTACATTTCAAACATTTAGACAAGTCTTCACATACCTGGACCCAGAACCTCTGAATGGGTGGACAGAACCAGAGTACATGAATATAGTCATCAGGTATATTGCCTTTGCACTGTGAGCAAGTTGAGGACTTGAGCTTCTGAGGCTCAAGTGTGCTTTATTTTTGCTTCTTAGAGAGCAGTGAAGTTGTGTCTGTCTGTAGGACAGCTATTGTGTTTTTTTCCTCATTATTTTCAGAACTTTATGATCAGGTGAGCTTGGTAGTCCTTTTTTCGTTTTTGTTTATATTTAGGACTGTTTTTTGTACAGGTAGACCATGGCTTGGACCAGCTTTGATGGCCCTGTACAGGGTTGGCCTGGTCTGGCTGCGTTATTTTAAGTTTGGCCAGCTCATCTGATCCTCCTTTCAGTTGTCACTTTGTCTTTCTGTTCCTGACGTAGGGCGCCAGAAGAAGGTTGATGGGCTCCATACCTGTGGAAGCTGCCTGAGATGACCTCGCCAGTGACCAAAGTTCCTTAGTTTAGTTTAATAAACTTTTTATTTAAACCTTTTTCTTGTGTCCAACGTCCTCTAAATATGTCTCTGGCCTACGGGTCGTAACACATCCTTACCAGATGCCTGAGCCACCTCAACTGGCTCCTTTCAACATGGAGAAGCAATGGGAGAGATAATTCTACCAAGGAAAGATACTTGGGTCCTGGTGACCTGTAACTTGTCCTTGCTGACCTTAAATCCTGTTTCTGACAATCTGGTCAGGACTTCTTCAGTGGCTTTTAGCAAGTCCAGCACGGTTTCACTCGAGATCAAAAGCTTTTCAACGTACTGGATGAAAATGATGCTTGGTAGTAAATCAAGGTTTTGTAACACATTTTTAAGGACCTGATTGAAGATGTCTGGACAAAGAACAAAACCCTGTGGAGGTCCAGTATAGCACCATTGTTCACCTTTTTAGATGAAAGAAAAAATATATATGCATTCCTCTGCCAGTGGGAGGCAGAAAAACACATTAGCTAGGTCAATGCACGCAAACCAAGTGTGTTCAGGCAAGGTATGTGTTAATGCTACATAAGGATTAGGTATTGATATTGTTGGTATAAGGAGAATCTTTTTAATGGTCCTTAAAACATGGACCATGTGAAATTTACCTGTACATGCTTTTTCTACTGGCAAAATTGGCATATTGCATTGTGAAAATGATGTTTCCAATACAACCTTTTTAATCAACCCTTCTAAAGTTTCAGGAATCCCCTACTCTACTGCAAGCTTGTGGGGATACTGTTAAAGCCAGATTGGATAGGTCAGCTGTACCTCAAAAGTAATGGGACTACACCATGTTAGTCCCACATCTTTTGGTCCCGCCGACAACAAGGTATTGGACATTTTATCAAGTATCTCCTGTCACCGACCGACTCACAACATCCCGAGTTGAGGTCAGCAAGACGCCACCCCCACCATAAATGGTGTTGGTCGCGTACCTCTTTCCCCCCCTGAGACGCCGGATGGTGGACGAGAATCGCCTCGAAGCCGTATGGAAGTCATTCTCCATGCGGCCGGGATGAGGATCAGTTCCTCCAAATCCGAGGCCATGGTCTTGAGCCGGAAAAGGGTAGCATGCCTTCTCCGGGTCGGGGAGGAGGTCCTACCCCAAGTGGAGGAGTTTAAGTATCTCAGGATCTTGTTCACGAATGAGGGAAAACTGGAGCGTGAGATCGATAGGCGGATAGGTGCAGCGTCCGCAGTGAAGCGGGCGCTGTACCGGTCTGTCGTGGTGAAGAGAGAGCTGAGTCGAAAGGCAAAGCTCTCAATTTACCGATCGATCTACATTCCCACCCTCATCTATGGTCATGAGCTTTGGGTTATGACCGAAAGAACAAGATCTCGGATACAAGCGGCTGAAATGAGTTTTCTCCGCAGGGTGGCTGGACTCTCCCTTAGAGATAGGGTGAGAAGCTCAGTCATCCGGGAGGGACTCGGAGTAGAGCCGCTGCTTCTCCACATCGAGAGGAGCCAGTTGAGGTGGCTCGGGCATCTGGTTAGGATGCCTCCTGGACGCCTCCCTGGTGAGGTGTTCCGGGCATGTCCCACCGGGAGGAGACCCAGAGGAAGACCCAGGACGCGCTGGAGGGACTATGTTTCTCGGCTGGCCTGGGAACGCCTTGGGATTCCCCCGGAGGAGCTGCTCCAAGTGGCTGGGGAGAGGGAAGTCTGGGCCTCCCTACTTAGGCTGCTACCCCCGCGACCCGACCCCGGATAAGCGGAAGAAGATGGATGGATGGATCTCCTGTGTAAGAGGGTGGTCTGTTTTTTCTCTGCCATGCTGCCTGGACAAACTCTTGTGTTATCAGGGCCCTGTCTAAAGTTTAGGACTCAATGGAATCACAGCTGCAACTAGATGAGAATCACAGACCAGGTAGTGGAGTCAGGGCCCAGTCATCCGCTTCTACAACCTTTTAGAACATGGGTCCTAGATCCTTTGCCTGATGTTTAGGACGAAGTGCTTATAAAACATGTGGTACCGCTTCCGGGTTCATCATGTACCAGGCTTCCTTGTCTGCATTTAATTTTACCATGGCTGCTACTTCCTCTTTTCCCACATAAATTGTTCTCGATTGAATTTCCCACAATTTGCCTTCCAGCCCATCCTGAAATTGGTCTTAATACACCTCGTTCCCACTTCTATCGTAATACAAGGTAACATGTAAGGAATCAGGAGTTGGCACATATGGCTCAAGGAGAGAGAGCCAAGGTTTCCACCTCAGGTAGGCAGAGAGGACCCTGGCCCTTTCAGGCGTTTCTGGGTCTAGCAAGGTCCAATACATTTCTGAATGTTCTAGATGGGCAAGTTGCAATATGCAATGAGTGTGTATGGTGGCTTCAAATCCATAGTTCATGGCTGTCCCACCTGAGAGCTAGACAACCAAACCATTTGGTCCACACATGATCGAAGCACCTAGTTTAATCAACAAGTGTCTTCTGAGTAGATTTGCAGGTGCTGAGCTGGACACCACAAAAGGATGAGTGAGGGATTGTGTTACCACCACTGTTGTCATGGAGTCACTGACAGTTTTTGTTTTACCTCAGAAAAACATATAACCTCCACTGATTGTGTAGAAAGTTTACAGTCTGGTAAGGGTCTACTGAGTGTTGTTGTTTTTTTTGCTCTTTGCTCTGATCATGGTACCCGGTTCGCTTCAACCATGAGTCTCAGCAGTTTTCTAAGAATTTGCGGGAGTGTTCGCTAAGATTCCATTGAAATTTTGGTACGGGCATGCCTTCTGGAAGAGAGTACATTTCTCTTAGGCATTTCTATAATGAATTTACGTATGCTAACAGTGAGTCTGTATCACTGGCATACGAGGATTCCTCTGCTTCCTCAACCTCTCTCAATTTATGTGATGGCATGCATCTCCCTGCCACTGCTCTAAAATCTCCCAAGGCTAGTTTTTGGCACAATCACAATAGCTCTAGTTGTTCCAAACACAAGCCTCCTCCCTCTACCAGGGGTAGCATCCACCAAAGTCTGCACATCTCCTAAAGCAAATGGGCAATGCTTCTGTCTTCCTCCTGTTGCACTCACCAATGGGTAACAACATCAACAAGTTCCTTCTCCTGTTGCTAGTGGGGTTGGTGGCAGGGGTACAGAAGCTGGTTCTACCTCCTCCTATTCTCTCAGGTGGGGACTGAAACAGGGCATGGACAATCTGCCTGGCTCCTTCCTAACTGACCTGGCATGTTGTAGTTCAAATAATCAGGGGGACGTCTATCTCTAGATGGATATCGTCTTTCCTTGTCCCTCTCAAGCATTATTCCCCAGAGTGTGCCTGTGACCACCATTTCTTTCCATTTTGCTGTTTTTCCACTCAACTCTGCTTCTTTCTGTCTGTGTGCTTCTGCTGCTATCAGTTCCTCGGTCTGTTTCCTAAACCTTTCCTGTTCTGATTCTTCTCTTTTGCTGTCCTCACCTCTCATCTCCCAGGTCAATTCTCTCTTTCTATCTTGCCTTTGCTTTTGAACTGCCCACCCTTCTCCCAAACTCTCTAGTTCACTCATCTGAGGAGGTCGCTCACACCTGTCTTCCTTCCTTTCGACAGCCTCTTCACAGCCCTTTTGACAGCTTATCTGCTATAAGACAACTCAACCCCCCCCCCCCTCTGGACACCTCCAAAACCAGGTACAGTCCTCTGGGTACTGGTGCAGTCCATCTCCAGGCTGGGGAACAGAGGGAGCATATAACCTAATAAGGCTTCAAATGTAGACATACCTGTGGCTGAGGATCTATGGGGGTTATGGGTGTATTCCAATTGTTAGGGGGCGTGGTGGCACAGAGGTTAGAGACGGTGGGCTTGTGATCGGAAGATCGCTGGTTCAAGCCTCTGTACGACACTATCAAAATGTAGACGGAAAAAGGTGAAACACCTGCCTCCATCCTCATTCACCCCACTCTGGGACCCTACGCAAGGCCCTTAACCCCTACTATCTGTTCACTAAACAGGTCTCTTTTGAAAAAGAGTTCTCATGGCTCAATGAGACTACTTGGATAAATAAAGGACAAGAAAAAAATAAAAAATACTAGGTGTTGGCTCCAGGCTGATGGGTTCTTCTCTGCAATGCAACAGAAGGTGGTTTCTAGCTCCTGATTGCAGTGTTCAGCCTGGCTATTGGATTGGGGGTGGTAGCCCAAGGTGAGACTGGTGGAGGCTCTTAGGGAGTTACAAAAACAATGCCATACCTGCAAGATGAACTGAAGGCCCCGGTCAAACACCATATCTGAGACATGAGAGACATGCTAAGACATGAGAAGACATGCTGGACAATGAGCTGAGCAGTCTCGAGGGTCCCACAAGCTTAGGCAATTGAACAAAGTGAGCAGCCTTGGCAAAACAGTCAATAATGGTGAGTATGGTGCAGTTACTATCTATAAGAGGTAGGCCTGTGATTAAATCAATGGCAATGTGGGGCCAGGAACAGCTGGAAGTAGGTAGGGGTTGAAGTTGTCAAGCTAAGGTTTGAGTACCCATCTTGTTTCTGGCACAAGAAGGGCAGGCTGTGACGAAAGCCTTTATATCAGGCGATATGGAGGGCAACCAGAAATGCACCTTAGCTAGAGAGAGCATGCGGGCGGAACCTGAGTGAAAATACAATCTGTTAGTGTAAAGCCCTGTAATAACTTAGACCTCATGGAGAATGGGACAAACAAGGTTCCAGGAGGTCTGATGCCAGGGTCAGGTTCAGTTTTAAGGACTTCTCTGAACTCGCTCTCTATGGACCAGGTGAGAGCACCAACAATACACATGGGGGAGACAATGGTTTCTTAAGCTCGGGGATGTGGGAGGGGCGGACTGGCGGGACAGTGCGTCGGACTTGACGTTCTTCGAGCCGGGTCTGAAAGTCAAAATGTAATTGAAACGACTGAAGAATGGGGACCAGCGTGCCTGCTGTGGGGTCAAGCGTTTAGCATCCCTGAGGTATGTCAAGTTTTTATGATTGGTCCAGATTAAGAAGGGGGTTTCAGTGCCTTCTAACCAGTGCCACCATTCCTCAAGGGCTAGTTTGACCGCCAGGAGTTTGTAGTTGCCCACATCATAATTTATTTCTGCTTGGGACAGATGTTTAGAAAAAAAGCACAATGATGTACCTTATTGTCATCTGGGGACCTCTGGAAAAGGACTGCCCCCACTCCTGTGTCTGAGGTGTCAATTTCAAGGATAAACTGGCATTTGGGGTCTGGGTGGCAAAGAATAGGAATGGAGGAAAACAGTTTATTTAACTTGCAAAATGCTCCGTTGGCCTCAGGTGTCCAGCAGAAGGTCTTGGAGGTGGAAGTGAGCTGAGAGAGTGGGCTGCCACTTGACTATAGTCCCTTATGAAGTGTCTGTAGAAGTTGGCAAATCCCAAAAAGTGTTGTAACTTCTTTCTGGACTCCGGGGTTGGCCAATCAACTATAGCCCCTGTCTTCTCAGGGTCGGTCCTGCAGTGCCCACCTTCAAAAATGAACCTCAGTAAGGAAATTGTAGGAACATTAAACACACACTTTTCTGCTTTTATAAACAGTTTATTCTCCAAAAGTCTTTATAGCATGACTCTCACTTGTTTGTTGTGCTGAATGTGGTCATGGGAGTAAATAAGGATGTTATTGAGATAATCAAAAACAAAATCGCCAATTAAATCCCTTAAGACATAATTTACGAGGGCCTGAAACACAGCGGGAGCATTGGTCAGGCCGAAGGGCATCACTAAGTATTCAAAATGGCCAAGGGGAGTTCTAAAAGCCGTTTTCCACTCGTCGCCTTCTTAATGCGTACCAGGTGGTATGCATTTCTAAAATCAAGCTTGCTAAAGATGGTAGAAGCTTGTAACTGCTCATGAAGGGAGTCAATCAAAGGAAGAGGATATTTATTTTTGACGGTAATATTGTTTAGCTCTCTGTAGTCAATACATGGCTAAAGAGTTTTATCTTTCTTGGCGACAAAGAAAAAGCCCACCCTAACAAGAGAGGTGGAAGGACGAATAAGGATTCATTTATATATTTCTTCATTGACTTTCTTTTGAGGCCAGAAAGGTTATAAAGCCAGCTTTCGGCAAGGGGGCGCCAGGGAGCAAGTCAATGTACCAATCGTATGGGCAATGCGGGGGGATAGATAGTGCTCTTTGTTTAATAAAGGCAGCCGCTAGGTTGTGGTAATCTGTAAGAACAGCAGTGAGATCGACATCCTCCTCAGGAGGTGCAGTTTGGGGCTGACTGGCAACAGCAGAGCATAAACAATTCTTAAAGCAATTATTACTCCATTTTTCTACCTGCCCAAGCTCCCAATTAATGTCAGGATTGTGGCTCTTAAGCCAGGGGAAGGCCAAGATAAGTTGAGAGATAGGACAGTCAAACACAAAAAAATAATTCATCTCATGGTGATTACTGGTGTAAGATGTGAAGGTTTTACCTTGTCACAACTTTAATTACTTATTCAAGGCTAGTTCAAGTCCAGAGTAGTAATTGTTTATTTATTACGGATTCTCTTCTTTTTCGGACTAATCAATAAATTGTGTGACCAGATTAGATATAAGTGACATGAAACGTTAATTATAGTTGACCCATCAAGGAAATGTGGTCCTTTATTTAAAATATCATTAATATTAACATCATAACATGTACACTTTGATTCTTCTTCTTCTTTCGGGTTTTCCCTTTTCAGGGGTCGCCACAGCGAGTCATCCTCCTCCACCTCAATCTGTCCTCTGCATCCTCTGTCCTCACTCCAACTACCTTCATGTCCTCTCTAACTGCATCCATATATCTCCTCTTTGGCCCTCCCTCTTTGTCTTTTTCCTGGCAGCTGCATTTCTAACATCCTTCTACCAATATACCCACTGTCCCTCCTCTGGACATGTCCAAACCATCTCAGTCTGGCCTCCCTAACTTTATCTCCAGTTGTTCAACATGTGCTGTACCTCTGATGATCTCATTCCTGATCTTATCCATCCTTGTCACTCCTAAGGAGAACCTCAGCATCTTCATTTCTGCCACTTCCAGTTCTTTCTCCTGTCTTTTTGTCAATGACACTGTCTCCAGACCATACAACATAGCTGGTCTCACCACTGTCTTGTAAACTTTTCCTTTGACCTTTGCTGACACCTTTTTGTCACAAATCACTCCTGAAACTTTTCTCCATCCACTCCATCCTGCCTGGACTCTCTTTTTCACCTCTTTACCACATTCTCCATTTTCCTGGCTAGTGTACCCCAAGTACTTGAAGTCCTGCACCTTTGTGACCTCTGCTCCTTGTAGCTTCACTGTTCCACTTGCCCCCTCTCATTCACACACACATACTCTGTCTTACTACGGCTGACTTTCATTCCTCTTCTTTCAAGTGCATACCTCCACCTCTCCAAGTTCTCTTCCACCTGTTCCCTGTTCTCACCACAGATGAGATACGTGTCCGCTCAGCTGCCGTATAATTTGGTCATGTAGGGCACTGTAATGCAAGCTAGATAGCCAGCTCCGTTTATCTGAAAGGAGCCTGCTAGCATGCAGTGGGAGGACAGTGTGATTCAACCCGTTCCTACGTCGTTAAAATAATTTCAGATCCTAGAATGTTCTGGGGCAGACAGAGCTCGACAAGAGCATGGTTGTTTGCAAGAAGTGTATAGTAAAACTGAGGTACAGTATTTTGGAAATACGACAAAATATGCAGAAGATGAACGCTAAAGCAGCAGCTCAGCAAACAGAAACAACAAACTTCCAGCTTATTCACCAAGCAGGGCTGCAAAGATTTCTCACTCTATTTCCTGCTATATCACAAAGGATTTACAATCAGACAGCTCAGTGGAAGGCCGGGGTTTTAGTAAAAAAAAATTATACGCCGGATGGACCCAATGTACGTTATTCCTTCATGTAGCTTTTTTGGCGATAAAGCTGTGCCACAACTTCACCATGAAACAAGTGTGAAAAGCTCTTAATGGTACCAGCTTCAGTTCAAAGGTAACTGCTTTTTCTCATATTACCGTATACTTAATGTAATTTGTCTTTTTAACTTGTTGAAGAGAGGCCAGATGAAACACATCGCCTGGAGCCAGTTCTATATGAGACAGTTTATGGTTTATAAATTATTACAGTTCACACAAGATTTGTGCAGACTTGCACAGGTTTTGAAATTATGTTAAAGGTTTACCAAATATGATTAAGACTGTAAAGTGGGAGTTGTGGCGCAGAGGTTAAGAAATTGAGCTTGTGATCGGAATATTGCCGGTTCAAGCCCCAGTAACGACAACATCAAGAATGTGGGTGGGATAAGTGAAGCAGTCACACCTGTCTCCACCCTCATCTGCCCAACTCTGGGCCCTTGAGCAAGGCCCTTAACCCACACCATCTGCTCCCCCGGGAACCTTATAATAATAATAATAATTAATTCAATTTATAACGCACTTTTCATTACTGAAAATCTCAAAGTGCTACACATATATTGAATGCTATACACATTCATAAACCGGTGGCGGCAGACTACCATGCAAGGTGCTTTCCAGTCCTACCGGGAGCAACCCGGGGTTAAGTGTCTTGCCCAAGGACACAACGACACATGGTGCGGGTCCCGGGAGTCGAACCGCCAACTTTCCGATCGGGAGACGACTGCCCTTACCACTACGCCACGGCCACCCATATATTATTGATATTATATATCAGCTCTCTGCTCCACACAGAGCACAGACATGAATTATTTGTGGTAGCTCGGTGGTCTGCAATTGTGTCAAGAAGGGCATCCGGCGTAAAAACAATTGCCAAGTCTTTGTGCGACTAGTTCACGGTGGTGACCCCTGACAAAAGGAGAAGCCGAAAGATGAAGGGGGGAAAAATGGTTAAGACTGTGAAGTCTGTATATTTCATATTAGGTTAAATTTTGAAAATATAGCAAATGTTAGTGCAATATGGTTAAAAAAACTGAAGTCTGTATTTTATTTCATGTTAAAAGTTAATATACTATGGTAGGCTGGAGTCTTTATTTACTTTCATGTTTATATATTTTGAATTATTTGTCTGTGATAGACTGGAGACTTGTCCAGGTATCCCCTGCCTCTCTCACAGTGATGGCTGGATACGGGCACCAGTGATACCCTTGACCCAAACAGGAAAAAGTTGGTAAAGATGTAGTTTTTTCATTTACAGTATTTTCTGGTGTATAGGTCGCACCTGTGTATAGGTCGCATTGTCCAATTATCACCAATAGATTGGAAAAATCCCTAGATAGGTCGCACCGGTGTATAGGTCACAACTACGTTTAGCTCTGCTGCAAATGTCTGCCACAGGAGCGCACAGCAAGGCTTTTAAGAAGATTACCGTATTTTCCGGTGTATAGGTCGCACCTTTTTATGTTTTTTTCAAGGCCTGCGACCTATACACAGGTGCGACCTATATATGGCTTGTTATCACTTTTGGCTAAATAAATTTTTTAATCCAGCTCATTTCACAATTACGTTCATTTATTAAGGAAAAGTTCAGCTCAGACACATATTTGCTATAATTTTTATCAAACAAATAATTGTTTTTAAGTGTTAATCTTCTTAAAAGCCTTGCTGTGCGCTCCTGTGACAGACATTTGCAGCAGAGCTAAACGTAGGTGCGACCTATACACCGGTGCGACCTATCTAGGGATTTTTCCAATCTATTGGTGATAATTGGATGGTGCGACCTATACACCGGTGCGACCTATACACCAGAAAATACGGTAACACTTAAAAACAATTATTTGTTTGATAAAAATTATAGCAAATATATGTCTGAGCTCAACTTTTCCTTAATAAATGAACGTAATTGTGAAATGAGCTGGATTTATAAATTTGTTTCGCCGAAAGTGATAACAAGCCATATATAGGTCGCACCGGTGTATAGGTCGCAGGCCTTGAAAAAAACCATAAAAAGGTGCGACCTATACACCTGAAAATACGGTACCCTTTATTTATCCAGGTAGTCTCATTGAGCCATGAAAACTCCTTTTCAAGAGAGACCTGTTAGGGAGCAGATGGTGAGGGTTAAGGGCCTTGCTCAGGGGCCCAGAAAGGGGCAAATGAGGGTGGAAGCAGGTGTGGGTGTTTCACCTTTTTTCATCCACATTTTTTGATGTTGTCTGTACCGGGGCTTGAACCGGCAATCTTCCGATCACAGGGCCACCGTTTCTAACCACTGCGCCACCACTCCCAACGGATGATGGATGGATGAATTATTTGTTCCTAGATTTTTATTTATTTTGGGAAAAGGTCAGGAAGCTAAGCTAACCTAATACTGGTAATAATTTAAGTTACAGAATTGTATGCACTCCTATATTTAAAAAAGTTAAGTCTGGTCCTCTAGACCTTCAAAAAACAAAACAGAGGACCAGGCTTAACTTTTTTAGATTTTTCTACCTGGATTATTGAGCATGCATCAGGACACTCCTATTTGTTCCTATTTTTGGTATTAATATAAAATTATGCAAAAAGATTTGATATAGTAAAGAACCCAAATGGATTGTTTTAAATAAATATTCTTTTTTTTCTTTTTTTTTTTACAATGTTTAATCTTTTCATCTTGTCGGTTACATAATTTAAACACAATTTTGACCATTTCAATAGAAAGATCATTTCTGAATCGAAAATACTTTCTAAATTGAAAAATTGATTTTGAATCGAATTGTGACACCAAAAATCTGAAACAAATCAAATCACCAGACACTGAGAGATTCACACCCCTATTAGGTAAGGCAGCCAACTTGGGACCAGAAAGTTGCAGTTCAACTCCCAGTCATTCCCACATGTCGTGGTATCTCTGAGCAAGACACCTAACCCCCAATTGCTCCCCGGGTGCTTACATAGCTGCCCACCTGCATGTATCTCAGGCAAGATGGGTGAAATGCAGAGACCTAATTTCACCATTGTATGGGAACATACTGTACAATGATGACAATCTCAGACTTCTCTTTCCTTCCCTTCAAACTCAAATATGTAAAACACTTAGAAATAAAACATTCACTATAAAGGGAATTAAGATGGTGGGGGAGGATGCCGGTCAGACCTGGAAGACCCAAACGTATTGTGAGGGTCTGCTGGGAACGTCTGGCAGAGTCTCCCATAAGACGGAGCTTTAACTCCCACCTCCGGGAGAGCTTTGAACACGTTCCGAGGGAGTCGGAACGTGCCTCTATTGTCGAGGCAGCATATCAGAGTTGCGGCCGCAAGGTTGTCGGTGCCTGTGGCAACCCTCGAACCCGGTGGTGGACACCGGCGGTGAGGGATGCTGTCAGACTGAAGAAGGAGTCCTATCGGGCCTTTTTGGCCTGTGGGACCCCGGAAGCAGCTGATAGGTACCGGCAGTCCAAGCGGCATGTGGCTCGGGTGGTTGCTGAGGCAAAAACTCGGGCGTGGGAGGAGTTCGGAGAGGCCATGGAGAATGACTTCCGTACGGCTTCGAGGCGATTCTGGTCCACCATCCGGCGTCTCAGGGGGGGAAAGCGGTATGCGACCAACACCATTTATGGTGGGGATGGCGTGCTGTTGACCTCAACTCGGGATGTTGTGAGTCGGTGGGCGGAATACTTCGAAGACCTCCTCAATCCTACTGGCACGTCTTCCACTGAGGAAGCGGAGCCTGGGGACTTTGGGTCGGGCTCTCCAATCTCTGGTGCTGAGGTCGCCGAGGTGGTTAAAAAGCTCCGCGGTGGCAAGGCTCCGGGGGTGGATGAGATTCGTCCTGAGTTCCTTAGGGCTCTGGATGTTGTGGGGTTGTGTTGGCTTACGCGACTCTGCAATATTGCGTGGACATCGGGGGCAGTTCCCTTGGATTGGCAGACTGGGGTGGTGGTTCCCCTATTCAAAAAGGGGGACCGTAGGGTGTGTTCCAACTATAGGGGGATCACACTCTTAAGCCTCCCTGGTAAGGTCTATTCAGGGGTTCTGGAGAGGAGGGTCCGTCGGATAGTCGAACCTCGGATTCAGGAGGAGCAGTGTGGTTTTCGTCCTGGTCGTGGAACACTGGACCAGCTCTACACCCTCAGCAGGGTCCTGGAGGGTGCGTGGGAGTTTGCCCAACCAGTTTACATGTGCTTTGTGGACTTGGAGAAGGCATTCGACCGCGTCCCTCGGGGGGTTCTGTGGGGGTACTCCGGGAGTATGGGGTACCAGGCCCTTTAATACGGGCTGTTAGGTCCCTGTATGACCGGTGTCAGAGCTTGGTCCGCATTGCCAGCAGTAAGTCAGGCTCGTTTCCGGTGGGAGTTGGACTCCGCCAAGGTTGCCCTTTGTCACCGATTCTGTTCATAACTTTTATGGACAGAATTTCTAGGCGCAGCCAAGGTGTTGAGGGGATCCGATTTGGTGGCCTAACCCCGGAATTACACCACATGCGTTACGGCTCCGCCCCGCTCCGGTCCGACCTCCGCAGCAAATACGCACCCATTATAATCAATGACAGAATTTACACTGGCTCCGCACGGCGGCGGTGAGCTGCGGAGAGCGGACGGCAGTCCGTCAAAATTAGAAATTTTTCTATTTCTGCCGGATGACGGAGCTGTGCCGGAGTCAACTTTTGAAGATTACGTCGCACCAACAGGAAAAGGAACGAGCACAACTTCCGTATTTACAAAATAAAATCACCACGGGCGGACTAATCCTAGCTCTATACGGATTTATTTGTACAAAAATGCTGTCAAACTATCATTTATGACTATTCTATGACTAAACTATTATATTTATGACTATGACTACACCTAATAACGCAATACAAAAATAAATAAATAAAAAAGTATTTTATTCTGAAATGTAAACATCACTTCCTGTTGCTCAAACCATGTAGCTCATTTACGAGAGAAGATCAAGGCAGCAGTCTCTCTACAGTTGTTCTCCTTCTTTCCACCGAATGAATTGTTTTGTTCTGACTTACTTATTTATCACTTGATTTATCGCGCGATCTCGCACGTGTCTTGGAGCGGCGCATCCAGGCGGACCTGAGGGGAGCGGAGGCAGTGGGCGAGGACTCACGTCAGCTGCGACATGCGGACCGCAGCGGGGCGGAGCCGCGTGCAGTGTAATTCCGGGGTTAGAATCGCATCTCTGTTTTTTGCAGATGATGTGGTCCTATTGGCTTCATCAGGTCGTGATCTACAGCTTTCACTGGAGCGGTTTGCAGCCGAGTGTGACACGGTCGGGAAAGGATCAGTTCCTCCAAGTCCGAGGCCATGGTCTTGAGCCGGAAAAGGGCAACGTGCCCTCTCCGGGTCGGGGAGGAGGTCCTGCCCCAAGTGGAGGAGTTTAAGTATCTCGGGGTCTTGTTCACGAATGAGGGAAAACTGGAGCGTGAGATCGATAGGCGGATAGGTGCAGCATCCGCAGTGAAGCGGGCACTGTACCGGTCTGTCGTGGTGAAGAGAGAGCTGAGTCAAAAGGCAAAGCTCTCAATTTACCGATCGATCTACGTTCCCACCCTCATCTATGGTCATGAGCTTTGGGTTGTGACCGAAAGAACAAGATCTCGGATACAAGCGGCTGAAAGGAGTTTTCTCCGCAGGGTGTCTGGACTCTCCCTTAGAGATAGGGTGAGAAGCTCAGTCATCCGGGAGGGACTCAGAGTAGAGCCGCTGCTTCTCCACATCGAGAGGAGCCAGTTGAGGTGGCTCGGGCATCTGGTTAGGATGCCTCCTGGACGCCTCCCTGGTGAGGTGTTCCGGGCACGTCCCACCGGGAGGAGGCCCAGAGGAAGACCCAGGACACGCTGGAGGGACTATGTTTCTCGGCTGGCCTGGGAACGCCTTGGGATTCCCCCAGAGGAGCTGCTCCAAGTGGCTGGGGAGAGGGAAGTCTGGGCCTCCCTACTTAGGCTGCTACCCCCGTGACCCGACCCCGGATAAGTGGAAGACAATGGATGGATGGATGGATGGATGGATGGGAATTAAGGTCAATCAGAAAAGTGAGCTGACACCACTCATTTATTTATTTATTTTTAAATGGTGACAGCATGTCTGTCAGGTTGAATAAATTGTTATTATTATTATTATTTTTTTTTTTTTCTTTCGGCTTTATTCCCTGCGTTAGGGGTCGCCACAGCGAACTGGTCGCACGAAGATTTGGCAGTTGTTTTTACGCCGGATGCCCTTCCTGACACAACCACAGACCACCGAGCAACCACAGCCCTCTGTGTGGAGTAGAGAGCTGATATCTAGGGTTCCCGGGGGAGCAGATGGTGGGGGTTAAGGGCCTTGCTCAAGGGCCCAGAGTGGGGCAGATGAGGGTGGATACAAGTGTGACCGCTTCACTTATCCCACCCACATCTTTGATGTTGTCGGTACCGGGGCTTGAACCGGCGACCTTCCGATCACAAGCTCACCTTCTTAACCTTTGCGCCACCACTCCCAGTTGAATAAATTGTTATAATATAATATAATTGTTTTTATTTATATAGTGCCATGTCACAACAAAGTTGTCATAGGGTCCTCTATGGAAGTTTGATTTAGTCAAAACTTTGACTTTAAAGTTTGGAGAATATTTGTTCTGTTTTCACAGCATTTAGATATTTTATAACAATTTATTTTTATAACAGTTGAATAAATTGTTATAAAATATCTAAATGCTGTGAAAACAGAACAAATATTCTCCAAACTTTAAAGTCAAAGTTTTGACTAAATCAAACTTCCATAGAGGACCCTATGACAACTTTGTTGTGACATGGCACTATATAAATAAAAACTGACAACCACATGTTGTTTTTATGTTGTGATTTAAGTGGCATCAGTGGAATTAATGTCAAGTAAACATGTTATTGAGTTATTGGTTCCAAGTTATGCAATTAGGGGGAGGGGTGGGGTTAGACTCTGCTAATGAAGCCATCATATCCTCGATCAGAGAGTGGGCTAATTGACAGATGTGTGATGAGAACTGCTAATTGATTACAGGCTTGTCCTTTTCGAACACTCCAGGAGACCAATGGAAATGTACCGAGGTGAGATTTGGCTCTGTGTACTTTCAAATATGTCACTTTGTAAAGTTTTGTCTGTCTCAAAGAGACCAGGAAGTAATTTGTCACAGATTTCCCTTTGAAAAATTCAATATTTAGGGGATTTTATTCTCTTATTGTAAGCTGAATAAACTACAGTGTAATTATGTTTGCATTCATTTTTCTGCTGAGTTTAAAAATATTTTTAATAGAAAATTCCCCAGAATGGTCATGTTTGATTTATTTAGTTATTTTTAATTTTACAAATTTAGACAAGTTGGAGAAAGCACCTTATCTAACTCGAAATTAAAAATGTCAACAAATAATGTTATAGAAATAACACCTTATTGATTACTATTATTCCTAATTTTAATGGCTCATTTTTGATGCCCTGATTTTTATTTTTGCCTAAACCTAACAGTAACTTTATGAATGAATATAATTCAAGCTGAAGTTGAGTTGATAAATAAAAAGAGAACAGAACCAAACTCTTTGGTGTTATGAATTTAAACCCAGACAATGTACTGTACCTCCATAAAGATTATGATGGCAGAGTTTTTATTTGTGTGAATATTTTATTGAACATTTTGTTCCTTGTGTTTTGTTTAAAACTGTAAGTGAAGTATTTGCTATACCCTTGCTTTTCACTCCAGACTGGTCTGAGCGTCAACTCAATTCAGATAACTTTTTTTAAATCTTTCAAAGTAGATGTCGGGTCCTGCCCATGGGAGGGGCAACATGACATCTCCACAGCGACTTCTAAACAGGTCATTCGAGGGAATCATGGAGTCCAAAGCGGTGGGAGGGAGTCATTTTCAAGCAGAACCGTGTAACTGAATCTAAACCAGTGGTTAAACCCATTCAACGGTGCAGGAATGGTTAGAGTCCTAACAATACAATACCATTCATAGGCTAACACAGTTTGAGTAGAATGAGCAGGGAGGGGTTTTAATCAGGCAGGAAGGCCCTCAGCCAGCCTGACGGTCGCTCTGTCTGACTTCTCTGAAAAGAAAATCCACATGTCCATCAGTCTCTCTGTGTTTGTTTGGATGAGTCCACGCCTCATTGTGTGAATGCTTATAGAGATTCTTCTGTATGTTTTGAGCAATCATACTTAACATTAACCTTTCATTTTTATTTTCTACTAGTATATACATTTAAATACATTTCACTTTAAAATGCAATTCCCAATAAAAAAAATACATGAAAATTGTTTTAGTTTCTTAAAAAGTAATGTTATCTTTGAAATCTACTTCCATACACTGGTTCTATTTTTATCTTTTTATGCTACTTGTAGCTTAGCTACTGTCTAGATGTTTTGTTTTTAATTCAAATTCATTTCAATTCAGTTTATTTATATAACACCAAGTCACAAGAGAAGTAATCTCAGGGCACTGAACAGAAACATTCATATACATAAAAAGTAAGTTAATGCAATTATTTATCTGAGAAGCAGACTGCTTTGTGTCTAACTTCATCACAGAACTTTCATCTTGAACAAGCATGAAGGCAATAGTGGAAAGGAAAAACTCCCTCATGAGGAATAAACCTTCAGCAGAACCAGGCTCAGGACAAGCAGCCATCTGTTTAGCTACTGTTTTGCTAATTTTAGCTTCTCTATTCATCTTTTTTTACCTTTTAGCTACCGTTTTAACATTTGTTTTGAAGTTTCACTTCTTTTAGCAAAAGTTCTAGCCTGGTTAAAACCAGACCCTTGTCCTTCACTTCGCTTCAGACTAGGG
Source organism: Garcialebias charrua (assembly GCA_038048925.1). Lineage (NCBI taxonomy): Eukaryota > Metazoa > Chordata > Actinopteri > Cyprinodontiformes > Rivulidae > Garcialebias > Garcialebias charrua. The sequence continues at coordinate 17,105 of JBBPBX010001125.1, read as the reverse complement.
TCTGGACTTTCTCCATTGACAACCAATTCTTGCTGGAGGCATGGCCTTTGCTGATGGCTGCTCCCCCGTGGTCTGCTGAACTTGACTTCAGCTCCGCCTCCTGCTGAATTTTCTCTCGGTCCGTTGCATATTCTGTGTTTATATGTTAATAAAACGTCCTAATAAAATAAAATAAAACCATGGATCGCTGGTCCAACACACCAGAAGACCAGGAAATCTGATGGGACTCGGGCAGCAACTTAAAACCCGAGTTTAAATCTCTTGTGACAACCTGAGGCATTTCCTTGTTCATTTCACTCAGCGGAGGGAGGAGGATGAGGAGGAGGGAGCGATGATCACTTACTTTTGGCAAAAAAAAAGAAAAGAAAACTCCAGATAAGGGATTAAGAAGGGGAAATTAATAAATTTGTGTCACATATAAAACAGTCCTGCATCGCTTTGAATGAGAACATGCGAATGCTCGTTGGCTGCGCGCTCCCCCGTGGTCTTCTGAACTTGACTTCAGCTCCGCCTCCTGCTGAATTTTCTCTCGCTGAATATTCTGTGTTTATATGTTAATAAAACGTCCTAATAAAATAAAATAAAACCATGGAGCGCTGGTCCAACACACCAGAAGACCAGGAAATCTGATGGGACTCGGGCAGCAACGTAAAACCTGACTTTAATTCTCTCGTGACAACCTGAGGCATTTCCTTGTTCATTTCACTCAGCGGAGGGTGAGGAGGAGAAGGAGGAGGGAGCGATTACTTGACTTTTGGGAAAAAAAACAAAAGAAAACTCCAGATAAGGGATTAAGAAGGGGAAATTAATAAATTTGTGTCACATTATAAAACAGTCCTGCATCGCTTTGCATCGCTTTGAATGAGAACATGCGAATGCTCGCTGGCTACGCTGGGACAGGTGGGGGCGTGGGTTAGGGGCCAAAAACTCTGCCCCTTCTGTTCTCTGATTGGTCCGGTCAAAAATCTACCGGAGAAATCGTTGTCTATGAGAGAAGTCCCAGACTGTGCAGTGAAGGGATATGAGAATTGAGCGGAGCTGTGCAGGAAGGCGAGGGCCAGGGTACAAAAGTTCTAATAATATCAAGTTTTGCTACTTTTGGCTAATGTTTAGCTACTTTTAACTTTAGCTTCTGTTATGTTAATTTCCATCTGTTTCATTATTTTTTTTGCCTCTGCTTTGCTTATTTAAACTTTAACAACTCACGACTTTTGACCATGTTGCGATGTTGAACGGATGTGCGGCGGAGCCCTCTGCAAACTCTTTTTGAAAATTAAGTTAAGAACCTCCATTAACCAGCAGCACTATTCCTCATCAGCTGTAATAACTACCACTAACCAGATGGCACCGATGAACGCTAAACAAGTTTCCAAAAAGGCTTTAATTACATCTATGCTGAGCACATTGTAACAGGCTAGCAGTGGCAGGCTAGCTAGCACTAGCATTAAACCCGCAGTGATGGAGCTGCCTCCCTCTTCGTCGGTGTAGACGCTTCGGTGGCGGTTCCCGCTAGCAACAAAGGTACTGATACAACTGCCATTGGTCTGGTGGTCAGGGAAGAAGTTAGAATTGGCACTGTCATGACGGCAACTAAGTCAGTGAGATATGACTTCGTGAAGAGATCCGATAACTTGCTAACTGCTATCCAAATGGTGCAATCGGACATGAAGTTGGTTACCGCATGTGTTATGCAAGCTGAGGATAGCTAGCCCTAGGTCACCCTTCTCTCCCTACAAGCTGATAATGATGTTATGAAAGCTGCTATTGCTGCTCTACAACTCAAGATGGACGACCTGGAAAATCACAGCCGCCACTCCAACCTATGAATCACCCCACTCTGTGCACCCTCTCAATGATCAGCAGGACAGGGAATGTTTCTGCACCAAGCACTTCAGGCAGCCACTTCTCAAGAAATGCACACATATCAGAACCTTCAGACCCTTCAGGATTTAACATTGTGGATACATAGTCCAGAGCAGTAATCACAAAGCTGCTAAACTACGCTGACAAGGTCCAGATCATGAAGGCTGCCAGGGCAAGGGGAGAAATACGCTGAGAGAACAAAAGAGTCTTGTTCTTCCCAGATGTTTCTGCTGAACTCCTGAAAAAGCATAAGGTATTTGACCTAGTGAAAAAAGATCTGGCGTCCTTCTCCTCAATGCTACTGGAGCTATGCTACGGAGTAGATTATCCTGCCACACTTCTGGTGATCTACAAGAAGAAACGTCACATTTTTGACAACGTAGCTGAGGTAGAGACTTTTGCTCAGGGATGGGCAACTCCTGGATGCAGACCAGGAAAACGTCCAATGAAGGGTAACTGAACTGTGAAATATCTGGTTCATGTCTGGGTAGTACCATTCCATGCTTTCCTTGTTTAACATATTGTTAATTTATATCATGGTTAGAGTAGCAATGCAAAATAATGGTTATTTTCATTACATTATCAGAGGTTTCCTGTGTAAGGTTTGGTTTGCATATACTGTTCCTCCCCATCGTAAGTGCATGGGTGGGTGGACCAGCAGGACTTCATGGCGGAGCCTGTTTGGTTCACTTGGAAGTGTTCAAAGTGAGGGTGTTGGGCATATTTCATTTGGGGATGTACGCTCTGTTGTTTATTCATTGTTCATTGTTTCCGGTGAGAGTTGGACTCCGCCAAGGTTGCCCTTTGTCACAGATTCTGTTCATAACTTTTATGGAGAGAATTTCTAAGCACAGCCAAGGTGTTGAGAGGATCCGTTTTGGTGGCCTTAGAATCGCTTCTCTGTTTTTTGCAGATGATGTGGTCCTACTGGCTTCATCAGTTCGTGATTTACAGCTTTCACTGGAGCGGTTTGCAGCCGAGTGTGATGCGGCCGGGATGAGGATCAGTTCCTCCAAATCCGAGGCCATGGTCTTGAGCCGGAAAAGGGTAGCATGCCCTCTCCGGGTCGGGGAGGAGGTCCTGCCCCAAGTGGAGGAGTTTAAGTATCTCGGGATCTTGTTCACGAATGAGGGAAAACTGGAGCGTGAGATCGATAGGCGGATAGGTGCAGCGTCCGCAGTGAAGCGGGCGCTGTACCGGTCTGTCGTGGTGAAGAGAGAGCTGAGTCAAAAGGCAAAGCTCTCAATTTACCGATCGATCTACGTTCCCACCCTCATCTATGGTCATGAGCTTTGGGTTATGACCGAAAGAACAAGATCTCGGATACAAGCGGCTGAAATGAGTTTTCTCCGCAGGGTGGCTGGACTCTCCCTTAGAGATAGGGTGAGAAGCTCAGTCATCCGGGAGGGACTCGGAGTAGAGCCGCTGCTTCTCCACATCGAGAGGAGCCAGTTGAGGTGGCTCAGGCATCTGGTTAGGATGCCTCCTGGACGCCTCCCTGGTGAGGTGTTCCGGGCATTGAGACCCAGAGGAAGACCCAGGACACGCTGGAGGGACTATGTTTCTCAGCTGGCCTTGGAACGCCTTGGGATTCCCCAGGAGGAGCTGCTCCAAGTGGCTAGGGAGAGGGAAGTCTGGGCCTCCCTACTTAGGCTGCTACCCCCGCGACCCGACCCCGGATAAGCGGAAGAAGATGGATGGATGGATGGATTGTTGTTCTTATACTTTTTTGTCTTTATTTGTCTTGTTTTCCCCTGTTTCCCCTCTGCTCCCCCGGGAACCCTAGATATCAGCTCTCTGCTCCACACAGAGGGCTGCGGTTGCTCGGTGGTCTGTGGTTGTGTCAGGAAGGGCATCCGGCGTAAAAATTGCCAAATCTTCGTGCAACCAGTTCGCTGTGGCGACCCCTAACGCAGGGAAAAAGCCAAAAGAAGAAAAAAAAAAAAAAATTGTCTTGTTTTCCCCTAGCAGAATGCCTTTAAACACATATAATAACATAATTTTAATATGCTGGTGAAGATTATCAGTCATCCAGGACATGATAAATTCAAAAAACATTCAATATAAAAAATAAAAAAAACACAGGAAGGCCACCTCCTCTGGACAAAACTCAGCTGTTCACCTCCACCTCACGGACAAGGGACACTCATTTGAGGACCAGAATCTGCACATTTTGGACCGTGAACACAGATGGTTTGAGAGGGGGTGAAGGAAGCTGTTTATGTTGAGAGAAAAAACCTTCTCTTAACAGGGAGGAGGTCTCAGATTGCAACTTTCAAAATCGTATACTGCAACTTTAGGACTGATTCACAGCCAGTTTTCAGACCTGATGGGAACAGAGGAGCCTCATCTGTGAATTAGATTAACAAAGACCTTAATAAACACATACTGTTTAAGGTGTGAGGTGTGATTTGTCAATCTACATATGTATGTGTGTATCTTATCTCACTCAGCCTTTATAACTTGAACCTAACACTCACTGCTCTTTGAATTGAGAAAGCTTCTCGGCTGAAGAGCGAAACGTCTTCTGTTACAAATAAAGTCCAGTTGTTTCTGTATTGAACATTTTTTGAATAATTTAAATAATTTATCTTTTTACTGATGGCCGCCAACCTTCAGTTCACCTCTTCGAATGTAAGAGGTCTGAATAAACCTGTTATACTAAGTCAGGTGATGAAAAGGGTTCAACATTTAAAAGTTAAAATAATTTTCTTCCAAGAAACTCATTTAACCCCTGAAGATATTAGTAGAGTAAGGAGAAGATGGCATGGTCATATTTCTTCTACTTCCTTTAGTTCACATTCGAGGGTGGTAATTACTTTAATTCATAGCTCAGTACCATTCCAGCTCATTGATTTAATGGAGGATCGATTTGGCAGATATTTAATCATTCAGTGTCTGTGAAACTAAATTTATTCAATGTTTATGGGCCAAACAATGACAATCCTGCCTTTTTCAGACACTCATTTCTATCTATAGCGTCGCCCCCTGGAGAGTACATTATTGGAGGTGATATTAATTGTACGCTTTCACCAGTGTTACATAGATCGAATGGCAAAGATACCTCTCACATTCAAACAAGAAAATAACTGTCTAATTATATGAAAAACCTTAACCTGGTTGACATTTGGAGAAATATGTATCCTAATCAATCTACTATTTGGTCTCAGCCGATCCCAATTCATACATACCGAATAGTTGGTATGACAGTATATTAATATCTGACCATGCCCCGGTGTCATTTTTTCTTAAAGTCCCTAACCTTTCCTTCTCATTTAAGTGGCGCTTGTAGCCAATTTGGCTCAAGGACCCAGAATTTATACAGTTTATTGGAACAAAATATATATGTATTTTGAATTAAATACTCACCAAACTTTGTTTGCTTGCTTGTTTAAACTTTAAAGGTTCAGTATGCAGTTTCTGTAGAACTGCAGCAGTTAGAAATATTTTCAACAGGCAAAGCATTCTGATCCCTCCCCCTCAGAGCCATATGTGGCTCTGCCCCCTTGTGGTCTGTTGAATTTCAAATTCAAGCTCTGTTTTTATTGGCTGATTCAAATTCAAGCTCTGTTTTTATTGGCTGGTTACAAACTCTGTTTTTATTGGCTGGAAAATGGCGGGTCACCTTTTCTTTTTAGAAATGCTTATTTACCACCTGGAGAAGCAAGGGGACAATATTTTTTTTAATTTTTTTTCAGAGATTACCTGGCTAACATCAGTCTGTCAGGAGGTAGTGACAGAGTGAAGAAATATGTTCATAAAAAAAGCTACATACTGCAGCTTTAACAACTTAGTTGTAGCTTTTTTGGTGAATGTCAGCAAAGTCTTTCAGCATGCAGCATTCATGCCTCATTTTTTAGCATCAAATGCAGTTTCTGTAGTTTCCTCCGAGCACTGACGGAAAAAGAAAAATGTAAAGGCATTTTGACAGGCAGCAGTGGAGAGTGAAGTAAAAGAAGACTGAGTGGGGGCTGAGAGTCAGTCTGCCCTTGGCATGACCTGGAGCTTTCATGCGGCTTGAACACATCAGAAATCCTATTGTGGGGAGTGATTAATTAAGAGTGATAACTTACCATGAACACAGATTGTTATAGGCTTTAATGTGGTAGGCCTGGCTTTTTAAATGCTGCATTGTAGTCCAGCATATGGACCCAGACGTATTCAGTGACAAAAGATGAATAGAAATTCATCACGCTTGTACATCCTGCTAACAACATGCAGTTGTTATATTCATGCCGGGATTTTCCTTCAGACCGACTGGTTTTAGAGGCTTAGATGGAAACTTATATATTCATTTTGTGGCATTTTAATGATCAGATAAAACTTTACAGATCAAACTAACACAGGGCTGACAGATGACTCTTAAAAATCGAATTATTCATGAGAAATCATTCTGGCTTTTCGTCAGAAGTCGTGTCTAAAATCTACTAAAGGTTACACAAGTCAAAAATGTATTTTTTCTGCAAATATTTACCGAGCTGTAAATCTGTCTCCACTTTCAATTATTTCTACTTTTGAACATTTTTTGTGCTTAAAATCAAAAAGGCGTTCAATACAATTGTGATTTTTTTGATTTTATCATGTCTTGGACGACTGAGAATCTTCACCAGCATTTTTGTGCTTGGTTTTAATTCCATTGATTCAAATTAAAAACAGCATTCCTGTATTCATACCACACGCTGCCTTTTATGTCACCGTTTTTTTATTTAGTATTATCAATATTACACAGAAAAATCACTAAGATATAATCATTTTGGTCAAACCGTCAAAATAATGTATCTGTACTCCCATCCTCTTAGTGGCAGTGTCTTCACCTTTACCCTTCCTCACCTGTATCTATAGGCCCTTTTCACATGACCTCAGACAACTTCCATTCTGACTCGTTACGGCGTATCTTTGCTTCCGGGTTGAATTTCCCTCGGGAGACCTGTCCGGAAAATTGACAGAATTTTATTAATTCATTCATTCAGCCTTTATTTATGGAGGTTAATTTACAAGATATAGTGCAAAATAAGGTTACTAAAAACAGTATTTATGTTAGTTAGCCGTGGTAACATTATTGATCATTGCAACAACTTTGGCCACAGGTACCGGTAACTAAAATATACAACGCGGCCTGTCAGTGTTGTAACATTTAAAGTTTTACTTTCTACATTAATCTTAATTAAAAACAGTATTTACGTGTTAGTTATCTGTAGTAATGTTATCCATCATCATGTAGTAATGTTATCCATCATTATCAAGTTACCATTCTGTAACTGTGTAAGGAAACATCAATATCACTGTGTAAGGAAACGCTCTCCGATTGGAAAGCTAGCTAGCAGCAACATGTAACTAAAATATACACTGCTGTGTGTCAGTGTTATAATCAGTGGTGGGCAACGCTAATCCAAAAATTAGTTCCGCTATTTCTAAAGCACTAATTAATTTATTTAGGTCCGCAATTTCAAAAGCACTAATATCTTGTGAAAATTAGGGGAAGCTAATTCTAATCCGCTAATTAAATTCAACAATTGGTAGCAGCAAGTTATGCAATATTTGCACTACACTGCCAACTAGCGGTGCATGAACTGTTATACAGTAAGTTGTTTGAGTTTCAGAGTATTTAGTTTGGTTCTCTTCAACAGGTTTGACAAGGACAAAATGTACCCATTCCAAAGTCTGTTAGCTAAACTGCTGACATATTTGGCTTTTTTTCTTCTTTTGTTACTTTTAGTACCACTAGATCGCATGTGTCAAACTCAAGGCCCGTGGGCCAAATCCGGCCTACCATAACCGTTTCTGTGGCTCTCTACACCCTAGAGGGCCACAGAGACAGAACTTCAAGATAACAGTTGTAAGCATGTTGCTCTCAGGTGGTGGGTCCCCATCCCTACACTCCCTGGTCTCTCTGTTAATTGTCTTGCTTATCTCCTCCATTTTGTTGTCCAGGTGTTTGTGATTGTCATGCTGTGTGTTCATGTACCTGTATATAAAGTCAGGGATTTTTTAATTGATAAAGCTCTGTATATGTTGTATAACACAATCATTGTTCCACATTTAATCTATTGTATTGAGGTTTGGGGAAAAGTGTGCAAAACAATTACAAAGCCTGTTTTTATTTTACAAAAGAGAGCTGTAAGAGTAATCACCAGAAAACATTTCAGTCACCCATCAAACACCTTGTTTCTTCAGCTAAATTATTGAAATTCCAGGAATTGGTAGAATATAGTATTTTATCAGTTATGTATAGGGCTCATAATAACACATTACCTTTAAATATCCAAAGAAATTTTATAAAAAGACAAAGTTATTACAATCTCAAAGGGACAGATATTCACCAAACTACAATTCAGAACCAGCTTAAAGGGACGGTCTACCTCAATTCAGGGAGTTCGATTGTGGAATGTTCTGGAGAGTGATGTTAAAAATGCCAAATCAATGTTAAAGGGGACCACAGATGCAAAATTCACTTTTTAGTGTTTTTTTTACTCAAATTTGGGTATTTACTTCATAAAAAACAGTCCTAAGGCCAAAAAAATGCACCCAGTGGTTTATTTACTCTAAGTAGATTTATTTATTTTTGATAAATACACTAGGTTTCACACTTCCTGCGGTTTGTGACGTCACAAACCGCAGCCAATCACCTCAAACCTGAGTCCAGCCCCTCACCTAGCAACCCCTGGTGATGCTCCACCCACTCAGTATAAAAGATGTCACGGTTGCCTAGCGGTTTAGGAGCTGACCTGGCGGTCATTTATTTATTTATTTATTCATTTATTTAGCCCCCGGGGGGGCTAGGGGTTTGCCCCGCTCCAGTCACGCAGCACATCTTGAGTAAAACCAGAATGTTTTATTACCTTGTTTGAACTCTGTCTCGTTAACTGTGCACACACAAACTCTCGCGGGGTGACAGTCTGTAACGTACAAGCACCACTGATTGATATATTTTTCAGATTAGCAACTTATTTAGTTTAAGAATACTTTTCACTTCATCAAAATCTAATCAAAACTTCAGCGTTCTAAATGTAGGTGGTTGTGATTGTTTCTTATACGATGAAAGACTGCTTCATACATAACTGCTCGGTTGGCGCTACCTGGCCGCACGTTCGTCCATTTCTCTCCTCCAATAAGCTTCGCACCTCTCCATTCTCACAATGGACGCTGCAGCCATTAGTGAGCAACCTCACAATGGAACGAGCCAATCACCCCCGTCCCAGCTCACAATGGACCGAGCCAATCTCCGTCACGAGCCTATCCGCACGCCCCTTGCGCCACCGTCATGCCCACTTCCGCTAGCGACTTCCGCTAGCTAGTTAGCTTTCATTCAAAACAACAATGGCAGCTACAACAACAGAAAACAAATTCACGATTTTGTTTTTGTGTTGGAGGAATATACAGTATAGTTAGCTGTCGACAGCCTGCTCCCGTTACACAAGAGGGGTTTCTCATCGATCTGTTGTCTCTGTCGACTTAAAAAGCAATCTTACAGTAAGTATCCATTCATATTTTCTTACATCTTTACGTGCAAACAAACGTCGTATTTTTTTGTTTATTTCACATCACCTAAAAATAATAATGTAGACCATAGATTAAATAAAAAATAGTGGTATTATGATGTCACGTTTTTGATCAAACTTTAATGACACATTCACTTATAGTAGTAACCTATTATTATCAATATAATATTGATGGATGGATGGTTGGATGAATAGATAGATGGATGGATGGATGAATAGATAGGTGGATGGATGGATGAATAGATAGATGATGGATGGATGGATGGATGGATGAATAGATAGGTGGATGGATGGATGAATAGATAGGTGGATGGATGGATGAATAGATAGGTGGATGGATGGATGGATGAATAGATAGATGGATGAATAGATAGATGGATGGATGAATAGATGGATGGATGGATGAATATATAGATAATTGACTGTAATCATTAACTGTATAAAGTACATCAATTCTTTGTTATGTTTCATTCTCCTCTTTTCTGATGTCATGTTCAGATGAGCTCCAAGCCAAAGATCCATAAAGGTCTGGGAGATGAGGAGTGGATGTGAGCAGCCCTGAGGCAGAACAAATGGCACAATCTCTATCAGAAGGTAAAGTGAAGCCACTATAAACAAAAAAGAGACATGAGTAATTGTCATAATAATAAGATGATTACTATTACTATTTTATGCTTATGTTTATTAAATGTTTCAGTGTTTTAGTGTTTAAATGGTTACTGTTGCACCGAGGGACTGAGAGAAATGCAATTTCAATCCTGTGTATGTCCTGTAAAAAAAAAAAAAGTTAATGATGTCCAGTTAAGAGAGTCAGAGTCAGAGAGTCTTTATTGTCATTTGCACCGCATGTGGTACATGTGATGAAAACGAGATTATGTACACAGGGTCCCAGTTACATCCAACAACAAAATGCAAGAGAAAAACAGTAATAACATCTAGAATTAACTAAGAGAAACATCAACTAGTAATACACTAAGCCCTAATGTAGTAGAAAAACATCATTATAAACAGCAGCACAAACATGAGTCTGTATGAGCAGATGTTCACAGATGAACACAGCAACAAGAAACAGATCAGCATCAGCATGATGTGATATTTTTGCAGTGATCATTCTTATTGTTTATTTATTCATGAGTCTAACAGCCTCAGGGTAGAAGCTGTTCCTCAGTCTGTATTAACCAGTGAATACTGGGTGCAGTGGTGGATATGATAATCACAGCCAGTTATGAATCTTAGAGCACCATGATAGACAACATCCGCAGTGTGCTTGTAGGAGCATTCATGTAGAGAATGTCACCGTAATCAATGGAGGGGAGGAAAGTCACATTTAATTATTTACTTTATATGAGTGTACATTTGTCATTTCAGTTCACTAAATCCCATTTTGGTGGGTCTCTTTCCGATTCACTGAAGCCCAACTTGGTGGCCCGGAAAACACCCAGCCCGTCTCCATCCTCTGAGAGGAGTCCCTCTTCATCCTCTGAGAGGAGTCCCTCTTCATCTGCTGTGAGAAGCCCTTGCATTGCTCCATCTTCCTGGACTCCGGCACACACCTGCGAGACAGTTTCCTCTGTGAGTACAGCAGTATGTATTCATTAATGTCATGGAGTTCTCTGTCTTCATTAAAGAGGCATATTTATGCAGATTTCCAAATGTCTGAGTCACTAATATGTATAAAGAGTAAAGAACTGTTTTGCTATCTGCGTTTGTTTTATTTTTCCATAGGTGAGCTGCTGGGTGTTGACTGCCTGTTAAGTCAGACGGGCAACAGCCTGACTCGAAAGAGACTGAAGATCTTCTGGAAGATGTGGATGGATGTGAAGGAGAGGAAGATGAAGGCTTCGTGGATGAGGAGGCTCTGAACTTACTGGTATCAGGACTTCAAGATGATGCCCTTTTCTCTGTGACCTCACAGCTTGACGCCTCCACCCATCCTGCTCCCTCCACCCATCCTCCCATAGCTGGCCATATCTCAGAGGTGTGAATACATAGTAAACTGTAGAATAGTAACGGTAGATAAATAAAAGACAACATCAACAAAATGTTATTTAACTAATATGTTGTTGGTTGTGTTTTCTTAGGGTTTAGATGAGTCAGGCGTTCCAGGCCTGGACAAAGTGGACAGCTTGGCTGAGTATCCGGTGGAGCTGAGGAACAAAACATCTCAGGTGCTGAGCAACCACAAGGTCAGTGACATGTGTTGTAGCTTGCTGCATATATGCATACTCCTCAAATCACTTGAACATTGCTGTGTTCTTGTGTTCAACTGTGTTATTTCCCTGTTTAGGTGAGCAGCATTGTTGCTTTATGGCACAACCTGCTGGAGTTCAACAAGCAGAGGGTGGTATTTGCTGCTCGACGCCAAGATAAACTGAACACTGGGAACCCAGTGTTCAGTGTTCATTCTATTGAGAATGCACTTTCTTTTCTGAACACTGGGAAGTTTAGGTCCCCAAAAAGAGGCAGGAATTTACCCCTGGGATGGAAAGTGTGAAGCGTCACTCTACAGAATCAAAGTGTTTCCACCTTCTTTGCCACTCATCCACCTGCTCCTGCTGCGGCTCCTGTTCTGGTCCCTGCTCCAGCTCCCAGAGCAACATCCAACCATCCTCAGCGAGCACCCCGAAAACTGACACGCAGAGTTTTGCACAACATGTGCAAAAAATGCGGGCAGTTTAGAATTGCTGAAACAGGACACAGCCAATATAGAGGGCAAATGCACTGTCCCTCTAATGAAAGTCTCACTAAAGAGCAGTGGCTGGAACAAATTAAAAAGAAAACATAAACATTTTCTTTATTTTAAATAACTTCACAAACTGTTTCATTGTATATAGTACAGAGTGTTATTTATTTTGTTTTGGGTTGATAATACAGATATTTATTCTTATTGTCATTATGTATACCAAATAATTCTACAAACCATAAAATAAAAGGATTTAATTCCTTCAGCAAACCACAAATTTCTTGATTTAAGAAAAATAAATGGGAGACTTCAGTGGAAAGGTGTTGCAACTAAATGCTACAATGTTTTTGGACTAACTAAAAATGTTTAATTCACTATCTTAATTGTTGATGAATAAATATTTGGTTCTTTGAAACCGATAAGGTCTCCGGTCTTTTACTGTGAGTAAATATTAGCTGCTGCTAATTCTGAATTATTGGTAATAATTTTAAGCATACACTAGAAACAACACATCATTCACTTCACTCAAAAAGTACTTTAGGAAAGACACTGTAAAAGAATATTTTAGTTTCAGTCATTGTTTTGCAGTGAAAATTAAAAAAAGCACTGGGTATGATTAAGGACATTAAAATATACTGTATCAAGTATATAATATACAGTATAATTTAACACATTAATATGAATATATTAGTAGAATGAAAAAGCTTAATTAATTAAGCAATTTATCAATAAAGTTTTAAAAAGAAAGCCTTTTATGACAAATAAAAAGTGTTGTGTTTTAAATTAGAGTACCGGGGTACTATGGTACACTATTTGTACAAAAAAGCATTTAAAAAATTTTCAAGATACAAAAAACCCAAATGTTACTTCATAACACTTAAACATTAATTGTGGGAATTTTTTTCCAAAAAAATGACATGGCGACTGCTGGAATCGAACCCACGACTTTCCTCTTTCTTCCCCCCTTTCTTCCCCCTCTTCTTCCCCCTTCCCTCCTTTCTTCCCCCCCCTAAACAGACTATTGTTCCCCAGCTTTGGCGCTAGAGGTAGTGAGTTGGGTTCATCATCGGAAGGACCCAGGTTTGCGTCCCGGTCGCGGCATTCTTTTTTTTTTTTTTAAGCCTTTTGTTTCTCACACCGCCGGCGAAGACACCATCTGCGTGCTGGAGTTGCTGGGAGCTACTGGCTTTTGAGGTCCGGTCAGAGGCGGATAAATTAACTGGAGACACTCTGTAAACTTTGTGTGTGTGTGTGGACAAGCAGCGATGCTCCCAAATGCGCCGCATGCAACGAGCGGAACTAGCACCGCCCGCTCGGAGGAGGAAAAGCTATCATTAGCCTCGGAGGTGGGCTAATGCTAAAAGGAGCAGCTAATGGCGGCGCGCGCAGAGGGCTTTTGGTAAGTTATCTTAAGCTACTAGCACTAACAGTAAGTCAAATGAGTAATAAAAAAGAGCTAATTTTAAAACAACAACAGAATAGAGATACTGGCTGTTACAGAGGGCGTAGTTAATGTAAATAGGTCTTTGTAGGGCGTGGCTTTCAGACCTCATTATTCATAAACCGGTCGTTTAGAACGGAAGTGAAATTTGGCAGAATTAGAAAGGGGATATTTTATTATATAAGCATTATTTTGTGTATAAAATTGAATGAACACTGTCTGGTAACCCCAAAGACATACCATAAAAATTTTAAAATCCTATCTTTGGTCTCCTTTAAGAAAAAGGTCAAAAAGGACTTGCTCAAAAACTATATATGATGTAACTTAGTGTGTTTGTGTATTACACTTATGTTGTAATTATGAGGTAGCTTAGTGTGTTTGTGTATTACAGTTAGAAAAATTAAGTAGTTATTCATTTTGTGATGTAGTTTGTGTATTACAGTTAGAAAAATTAAGTAGAGTTATTCATTTTGTGATGTAGTTTGAAGGTTATCATTGGTTGAACAAACTGTGAAATAAGGGGCAGATATAATAAGATTTCATCTTCTTTCTGCTCCTTTCATTTTATCCTACTTGTATTCTTGTATCTGATGAAACTGTTTTGTATTGTTCTTTTAAAATGAATGAATAAACATCAAATCAAATCAACGGCCCAGTCAGAGTCCAGAACCTGAACCTGAAGGTGGGACCTTCAGAGAGCTGAGCAGAAACCTCAAAGAACTGAAGCAACAATGGAAAGAAGAGTGGGTCAGAACTCCTCCAGAACCAGGAGAGAGACTGAGAGACAGCTCTGTTCATCAGGCAGTCAGAATGCTAAACACTCTGCCTGCTCTGCCCCCCCTCCCATTTGAACTGCCTTAACACTAAAACTTTCTCACACATTACCACACAACACAAAGTTTTTAACACTGGACTCTGTGTCATCAAACGGGTTATTCACTAAACTCTCGGTCATGTGCTCATACAGTTTGCACTACTTCTCATACTTGCACTAATGTTTGTATTACATCACTGCCTATAATCATAATACTGTTTACATTCTCTGTTTACATTTATTAATACTGTTTACTTTTATTACTACTGCTTACATGTAATTACTACTGTTTACATTTACACTACTCTAATATCTACACCACTGCTGGTACATATACAGTGTGCTCTGAACGGTCTTATTTAGGGATGCCCAATGTGCCTTACTGCATATGCCACTTTTTGCCTCTATAACAACATCAACTACTACCTCATACATATACTGTGTACATTAACTCATACGCTGCTTTGCCACTTTGCAAATGTCAATGCTAGAAACCTTTAGTTTATTTTAGTTATACTTTTTATACTCTTTTTTATACTAGTATGCAAAAACTCAGGACAGTATTATGTTCATTAAATGTTTAATGTTTTAGTTTTAGAGTTGGTGTAAATTTTCATACTCTTATACCACTATGCAGGGCTGGACTGGGACAAAAAATCGGCCCGGGCATTTTGAGCAGAGTGGCCCACAGTGATGGCATAGTTACATTGAAAAAGTAACTTAGTTAAGTTACTGATTAGTCCTTGGGAAAAGTAACTTAGTTAAGTTACTGATTACTTGATTTGGAAAGTAACTAAGTTAGATTACTAAGTTACTTTATTAGTTACTTTCAGCAGCTGCTAACAAGAACCCTCTGTCACAATACATAAAAAATTTAAATGTTTTAATAAAATAATTACCAATTAAAAATATTCAAAAAACATAATGGTCTTTCTTGACTTTATTAAACATAAATACTTTTGATAAAAAATAAGGTATTTCTTGATTTCAATATCATAAATGAAGGTTGAATGAATAAAGAAATACTTGCTTTATATAAAAAAAATAGTGTCTTTACTTCACTAAACAAATAATATGTTTACAAAAAAGACTTATAAAATGATTATTTTGAAAATGTTTCAAGTGAACAATACGTTTGTATAGGCCAACTCTTTCAGGGATGAAGATGTTCACATCCTTGATAGAGAGGAACGATGGTTTGAGAGAGGAGTAAAGGAGGTCATCTTTGTGAAAAGAAACCGTCCATCATTAAACAGAGGTGGAGGCCTCTGGGTTCAACTGTCCCCCTCTTACAATGCTGTTGTTGCTAGTATCACTCAGCCCTCTGTGAATAGCAAACAACCATCAGGGTGCTAATGATCCATTGTTAGGCTGATGGTCCTCCTTGCTCATGTGAGCAGCTGGTTTCAGCTGTCATCAACAAACTGGTTGATCCACTGTGAGTCAAGTCAAGTCTATTTTATTTATATAGCACAGTTAAAACAGATAAACTGTTATCAAGGTGCTTCACACACACAACACAAAAGAGGTTTAAAAATGTACAGAACAGTATCACACACCAATGGTAAAAATTATGATATTAACAGCGGTAAAAGTATAATAAAAATGTATAAGAGCAATATTAAAATGAAAACACAGTAAAAAAAAATATATATACACTACGTCAGCTCACACAGTTTGAAATAATAGAGAAAAGATGATTTTTTTAGCAGGGATTTGAACATGTGAAGGGAGGAGGCCTGTCTAATGTTGGGGGGCAGGTTGTTACAGAGTTTCCACAGTGAGAGGGTGATATTTATAAGACTGAGCTGAATACAGCACCTCAGACTGAGGAAGTCTTTCTGATGAAAGATGAAACGTTTCTACAATTGTTTTGTTTTGTTTTTTGAATGTCCAGAGGCCCAGACATAGTTTTTTTTTTAGATTTTTACCTGGATTATTGAGCATGCATCAGGGTCATCAGCACAGACTCCTTAGCTCCTTAGCTGCATGTGGATTTCCTTGAAGAGGAAGAGAACAGCTGCTAACTTCTGGAAATAACACACAAAGAGGTAAAAAAAAAGTTAATAAGATTATAATTTTAAATTAAAAAGGTAATAGTACAGTAATAGTAAAAGAACAATACCTCTTTTTGAGCAGTTGAGGTGGTTGAATCTCTCATCTCTCATCATCAGGGCTCCAGGACATGCTGACACTACTGTATCAGTCTGAGTTTTTTCATAAAGTGCTGAAGTGTTGACGTGATGGAAAACGTCTTAGCAGCGTTCAGTAAAGCCTGCAGCACATCAACAACATTTCAGACATGATTCAGAGATCATTAAAAACTCCTATTTGTGTTATTGATCTGGAATGATTTGAATTACCTGAGAAAAGTTGCAGCTGCTGATCGGTGTTTACAAGCTGTTTTCTTCGTTCACGTTCGGATGATGTGGTTAGTCCGTTCAAGTGACGTGTGTTGCTGCTGCAGGTCTTGTGAAACCGCGTCCATGCACAGCTTTAATTTGCGCAGGTCTTTTAACAACAGGAGACCGCAACAACATGCTAATACTGTAATGCTAAGTGCTAACGCGTGCTGCCTGCAAGATGCCGCGCTGAAACTAGGTCGCATAGAGCAGACGTCACGTCACTCCTTGATGAGTCCTGTCTCACTCGTCGTCCTCTCAGGCTGCAGGGAGGAACTTTCAGCTCGGTGTGAGCACCTCACAGTCCAGTTTCTGTCAGGCACGCTGGTGTCAGGTTTCAAGGGAAGGGGCTGGACGGAAGAGTGCTGAGAGATTTCATTGGATTAGCTCGAGATCGTTCAAG
>JBBPBX010001124.1:84308-109186 GCA_038048925.1 Garcialebias charrua | reverse complement strand
CGTGATATAAAAACACGTTATGATTTGTACGGGTGCCCTGACCATTGCGACATCCAGGGAAGATGCACGAACGAGGCATAATTGATTAGCTAGCTAACAATGAACAAAATATCTATGCTATTGCTATCTGATGCTATCTGCGATTCGCGAGTGAACGGCTCCACCGAGGCGAAGAACGCATTTATACGGCTGGAGCTGCAGGGGGTGGGGGCTATACTAATGAGGACCGCGTGACGAAACGCGGTCCCGTTTAAACCACGCCTAAAAAATCCTGAAACAGACATATCTTTATACACAGTTTGCTCTATAACTCCAAAATTAATTGAGCTACAATTTTGAGACTTTTTACTCATTTACAAGATTACAATTATGACATTTATAATGTTTATTGAAGAAAATGTTGAAATTCACTTTACACGGTCTTTAAGCTCAGAAACCCTTGTGCTATAAAGTCAGCTAAGAAATATATTTTTTCTCAGCAAAGAAATAATTGTTTTTATTGTGTTTTCTTGTAAAGTCCGTGCGGGCTCGGTTCTGTGGCCGGCCGCCATTTTGAGCAGGGCAAATGAGGCGCTGACGCGTCGCGTAGGCCGCTGAGAAACATCCATAAGTTCACCCTCCATGTTAAAAACTCTTCGTCTGACTCTTCAAAAACAAGCAATAAGGCTGCAGAGTAACACACTGGCTGCTAACTGCTATATAGAGAGAGCGCTCTCTCTAGCCAAGGGTGGGGACCTTTTTTCACGGACCACATCCGGCGCTGACCGGATATGGTCCGTGAGCAGTCGTCCGGTTGATTTAAGAGCCCGTAAATAAGTTTTTTCGTTTTTACTGATAGATAATTAGTTATTAGCGGTACTGCATTTTAAATAAAAATAGCGCAAATCCGCTTATGAATTATAAAAGTTAGTCAATCCGCTATAGCGCTAACAAATTGTTATTAGCAAATTAGCGCTTTAGCGCTCCCTGGCGGTCATGTGCCCACCATTGCATTTTATTATTCCTGTTAAGTGACTGTGCACAGCTAATCAGTTTTACCTGTGGTAGCAGAGAGTCATCGCTAACACATACTCTGAGTGCTAACAAATTGTGCGGCCTTTAAAAAACTTTTTGGGTAAGCAAGGCAGCAGACAGCAGATGTTCTTTTCTTCAAGGAATAGAACACAACTTGTTATTTACTCTCAGCTACTAGCATATGAACTTTTAAATCCATAAAATGAACAGAGTTATAGTAATTTTTGCATTTTGCAAAATAAATTGGTTTTGGCGACCATCTTCAATTGGGTTGAATTCAAAAGTTAATCATTTGTGAATGTACAATTTTTCTTCTTCTTTTGCCTGCGCCCTTCGTCAGGGGTCGCCACAGCAAACTAACTTGCACGAAGACTTGGCAATTGTTTTTTCACCAAATGCCCTTCCTGACCCAACCACAAACCACAGAACTACCACAGCCCTCTGTGTGGAGCAGAGAGCTGCTATCTAGTGCATCCAGGGAAGCAGATGGTGGGGGTTAAGGGCCTTGCTCAAGGGCCCAGAGTGGGGCAAATGAGGGTGGAGGCAGATGTGGGTGCTTCACCTTTCCCATACACAGTTTGATATTGTCAATCCAGGACATTCAGCCAGCGACCGTCCAATGACAGGTCCACCTTCTCTAACCTCTGCAACAGTAAATATACAATAAATTATTATTTTACACAGGTACAAGTACAACTACAGTAGCAAATGACAGTAAAAGTAGATATTTTTGGTGTTTTGTTATCCAGCTACACAACTAAAAGGAGCATATTCTCCCAGAGTTGTGAATTGACGGCAGTGTTTAGTTTGAATAATGACGATGTTTAATAGGTTTTCATCTTTTTGAAGGAGATCCTAGGGGGCTCTAATTAGTTCTTTTTGCTTAGGTAATGCATGGTGCTTTGACTCTGAGGCTATTCACAGGCAGATTGCTAATGGAGGCATGTTTGTATCCGTTGCCATCATTCCTTCATCCATCACCCGCCCCTTTAATTTCAAGCACGCACAACAAATGCTCCAAGAAGCACACTTACACGCACACTAGACATAAAGGGTCTGATAAAACCCCACCACACTCAGCCTTTGTCTCTGCAGATTGTTTGTCAGGACTTCTGTGGTTGATTAAAAAAAATGAGTCATTTTATTTGTCTTAGGCTTTGAGGAATAGGTCCACGGGGACACCAGAATCACAATAACGAGTGCTCGACTAACGAGTGAATAATGAGTGTGTGTGTGTCCATGTGCACGTGCCTTCGTGCATGCGTTTGTATGTAACAGACTGCATGGCTCCTCCTGCTCGGGGTGGAGGAGTTAGAAGGGAAGTCTTTAGGATAAGTGGCTGTGAACACCACCTCACACTCTCAAGATCCAATGAAGTGTGTGTTTGTGTGTGCAAGTGCGTGTGCATATGTGTGGTATTGGAGGGGAAAGGATGTATTGATAGAAGGTTTGTGTTTCAGGCAGGTTGGAAACCTGAGTTGACACCAGAGGACTGACGGAGCACATCCTGTCCTTGGTGTGTTCATCCTCTGTTTATCATTCTTGTTTTTATGTCTCATTTAGAAATTCTTAGGAACATTTTTAATATGGGCGACTGTGGTTGAGTGGTTAGAGCTGTCGTCCTCCAATGCAAGAGTTGGGGGTTCGATTCCACCAGCAGTCACATGCTGAAGCGTCTGGGCAAGACACTGAACCTCTCATTGCCTCCGATGTGTGTCCCATTGGTGTATGAATGTGATAAAGCACTGAGTAATCTTTGTATACATCTAGATTCTAGAGTGCTGTATGAATGGGTAAATAGGACACAGATTGTTGTAAAGCACTTTTGAGTACCGTATCTCAACAAGATAGAAAGGTGCTATATAAGTACAGTCCATTTACCATTTACCATAAGCAACATGAAACAGAAAATTAAAAATAAGGGGGTTTCTGCATCCAGTGACCAGTGTTGTTTATTGCAACTGAAATTAGCAAAAGAAAGAAAAAAGACTCAATCTGATTCTGTTCAATAGTAAATGATATTTAGAGCATAAACTAATCACTTACTTATAGCCATTTTAACATCATTGCAACAGGAATGCCCATTAAAATGTACTATTTTTGGCCATTTTAACCTGGGGTTTTGTGTAAAGGTTACCAACAAATAACCTTATCCACTTAAATTTGGATATTAAAATAGATTCTATTCTCTGCAGCATTTTATCTGAGATTATTACAAGAGAAGTTGTTAAATGATTAGTTGTTTTAGAGTTGAAAATCAGTACACGTTGTATTTTCAGGCAGTATTTACACTGAAATGTTAAAAACATTTTCTAGTTCTTATGCTGCTCTTACTAAACTTAGTAGACAAGGGTAACACATACATTTAATGCCCAGATATAAACATACATGGATATATTTATTGAAATGGGGTAGAGGTCAGAATTAAAGAGGACTAGATTCTTCAACTAATTCATTATTATGCCCGCACATTACTCCATTAATTATGGAGCATGCATCAGGGTATTACTCCATTATCTACAACATGAAATTAGCACGATTGACGTCACCTCATCAGACAGCTGTGGAATAAATGAACAGCTTCCATCAAAGCCGTAAAACGTAACTACTTTTTATCTCAGACCTCCAGAGATCTACAGTAAATCATCCTAAAAGATTCTGGAAAACTATCAGATCTCTCTCTGGCAGCTCTCATTCATCTGATCTGACATCACAACTTTTTGTTAACTCTGTTCCTGTGTCAAACAAGCAAAAGATCCGGAACTGTTTCAACAGATGTTTTGTTGCATCTAGTTCAGTGTTTGCCACAGCTACTAATGGAAAATCAGCCACTTGTCCTTTAATCCAAACAACTACAAATCAAATCTCTCCTACAAGTCAATCTTCAGTAAACAACACTTTTTCATTTTCACTGTTTTCAGTTAGTGAGGTTAATAAATTGTTAAAAGGTCTAGATTTTAAAAAAGCTACAGGCCCTGATGACCTTCCACCTTATTTCTTAAGGCTGACTGCTCGTATCATCGCAGAACCGGTGTCCCACATCTTTAATCTGTACATAAGCCAAAACATAAATTAAGACGGTTGGAGAACAGTTTTTGTTCTACCTTTATTGAAGGGAGGTGACCCCACATCACCGAATAACTATCAACCGATCTCTAAACTCTGTATTTTAGCTAAGGTTCTAGAAAAACTGATAAACTCTCAAATCAAAAAGTATTTGGATTCATTTAACATTTTATCTCTCCATCAGTCTGGTTTTAGGGGCGGCCGTGGTGTAGTGGTAATGGCAGTCGTCTCCCGATCGGAAAGTTGGCGGTTCGACTCCCGGGACCCGCACCATGTGTTGTTGTGTCCTTGGGCAAGACACTTAACCCTGAGTTGCTCCCGGTAGGACTGGAAAGCACCTTGCATGGTAGTCTGCCGCCACCGGTTTATGAATGTGTGTAGCATTCAATATATGTGTAGCACTTTGAGATTTTCAGTAATGAAAAGTGCGTTATAAATTGATTATTATTATTATTATTATTTTAGGAAACAACACAGCACAACGACTGCTTCACTAAAGGATTTTAATGACGTTGTTGAAGCAATGGATGCTAAGCATTATTGTGCTGCACTTTACAGAGACCTGTCTAAAGATTTTGACGCTGTGGATCATAACATCTTGTGTCATAAGCTCTCAGAAATTGGTTTCTCAGATCACACCATTGGTTGGTTCTCTAGCTCTCTCAGCTTAGAGGCAATGTGTTCAACATAAAGGTCATTCCTTCCATTTATTTAACTGTTAACAATGGTGTACCACAAGGCTCAGTCTTAGGACCCACCCTCTTCACAATCTACATAATTAATGTAGGTCAACTCATTCCTGATGCATCCTTACATTTCTGTGCTGATGATAGTTGTTTATCGTCGAACTAAATCATTTGCGAAGGATTTCCAGCTTTTACAGCCAGCCTTTGACATCAGCCAGTCGGATTTGTTCCATCTCAAATTTGTGCTAAACGCCGACAAAACCAAAGGGATGTTGTTTTCAAACAGGAAGTCGGTCCCAGCAGTTCTTCTTTCTATTTCATCCTCAAATGGTGTTCCTATTGAATTTGTCTATTCTTATTTATTTTTTATTTATTTATAAAATTTGTTCATTTTAAAATACAATACAAAAACAATCCCATAAACGATAACATACAAAATGTAAAAATGAAAGGTAGCAGAAAGAAGAACAAATCTTAATATATCTGCCCCTTTTTTCAAACAATTAGTTCAATAAAAATAATCTGCAGTAACAGAACAAAATGAATAACTCTTTCCAATTTTTCTAACTCTAATACAATACACATCATGCTAATTCATTTATATATTTTTTTACAATTCAGTTTTGATCATTTTCTTAAATGCACACATTGACTTGGCATTTGTAACGTCATTCTCCAAGCCATTCCATAATCCAATTCCCTGGATTGAGGTGGACCGACCCTTCAAACATGTTCTGTATTTTGGTTTTTACAAATACTGTACCGGTATCTCTGTCCCCTTAAGATTATAACAACTTTGTCTTTCAACAAAATGTATTTGGATATTTAAAGGTAATGCGTTGTTCTGAGCCCTATCTGATAAAATATTATAATCTACCAAATCATGGAACTTCAATAACTTCAGTTGATAAAATAATGTACTAGATGGATGACAGTAATGCTTTCTGGTGATAATTCTTACAGCTCTTTTCTGTAAAACAAAAATAAGTTTTGTAATTGTTTTACACGCCTTCCCCCAAACATCAATACAATATATTAATGTCAAAATGCTGTTAAGCAGGCCAAGTCACAGTACCTCTCCAATTTAATCTCCACCAGCTCTAACCGGCCGAGGACGCTATTTAGCACAATCCAGTCTGTCATCAACCCATCTGTCAATGTTCTGAAAACTGCCACACTGCCCACACAGTCTACCTGTGACGACTTTCAGAGCTATTTTGTCAACAAAATAGACTCTATCAGGCAGAACATTGTCAGTCCATCCAACACTGTCCAGTCATGTGCGTCTGCAATAACCACCGCTGTTTTTGACCAGTTCGACCTGGTTTCACTGCCTCACCTCATCAAGGTGGTTCAGCAGATGAAACCAACAAACTGTTCTCTGGACATCATTCCCTCTAAAATGTTCAAACAGTCCTTTGATGTAATTGGTCCTTGTGTTTTGTCATTCATTAACAGCTGTCTATCTTCAGGTTTTGTGCCATCTGCTTTCAAACATGCTGTGGTCAGGCCTCTTCTAAAAAAAACCAGGCCTAGATCCTACAGCTCTCTCTAATTTCAGGCCAGTTTCCCATCTGTCATTTTTATCGAAGGTCCTGGAAAAGATTGTTTTTATTCAACTTCAATCTTTTCTAGAACTCAACAACCTGTTTGAAAAATTTTCAGTCTGGTTTTCGAGCTCGTCACAGCACTGAATCAGCATTGCTCAAAGTGCAGAATGACATTCTTCTGTCTCTGGATGCAAAAACCCCTGCTCTGCTGGTGATGTTAGACCTCTCAGCAGCTTTTGACACCGTCGACCATCAGGTACTAATCAACCGTTTGTCTCAGCAGGTTGGCCTCCAGGGAGTTATGCTTGAGTGGTTCAGATTTTACCTGACTGGGAGAACTTTTTCTGTCATGATAGGTGATCTGTCCTCCTCTTCATCAACCCCTCTGACCTCTGGCATACCACAGGGATCCATTCTGGGGCCAGTCCTCTTCTCTCTTTACATGCTGCCATTAGGATCAATCATTGCACGTCATAATCTGTCTTTTCACATGTATGCAGACGATTTACAAATCTATCTGCCAGTCACTCCCAACCCCTCACTCAGTTCAAACACTCTTGTCAACTGCTTAAATGACATTAAGCACTGGCTCTCTCAAAACTTCCTCCACCTAAACACAGATAAAACTGAATGCATTTTATTTGGTGCACCGTGATCACCAGCAACATCCTTCCCAGTCCCAGTTTTGGTTTTCCCCTCCCCCACTTCAACCCGGTGGTTAGAAATCTTGGAGTGCAGCTTGACTCCAACTTAAAGCTTGATAAACAGATCAGTTCTGTTGTCAAGACCAGCTTCTTTCAGCTCCGTCTGCTCTCTAAAGTAAAGTCACTCCTCAGCCGTAGTGATCTGGAGAAGGCCATCCATGCCTTTGTGACCTCCAGACTTGACTATTGTAATGCTTTGTATGTTGGAATTAATCAATCCTCCATCTCCCGTTTACAGCTTGTACAGAACTCTGCCGCCCGCTTTTTGACCAACACACGAAAATATGAACACATCACTCCTGTCCTGTCCTCTCTACACTGGCTCCCGGTTCAGTTCAGGATACAGTTCAAGCTGCTGCTGTTTGTTTTCAAAGCTCTGAATGGACTTGCACCTCTCTACATCTCAGAACTTTTGAAAGTCCATCAGCCCAGCAGAGCTTTACGATCTGCCAGTCAACACCTGCTGGAGGTGCCTCGCTCAAGGTACAAACAATGGGGAGACCGGTCCTTTTCTGTTGCCGGCCCAAAAGCCTGGAACAGTCTCCCCCTTGAGCTGCGTGCCACCTCTGATCTGACTCTGTTCAAAACCAGACTGAAGACCCACTTGTTCAAAAAAGCTTTCAGTGTGTAACTTTTATTACTTTGGTATTTTAGTATGTAGCATTTTTATTTCCATTGCCTCCTTTTATTGCTGTTGTTTTTTTATTCTATTTTCACTGATTTGTTGTACCAGTTTTTATATTTTCTGTCCTGTTAAGCACCTTGGTCAATGCAAGGCATTGTAGGAAGGTGCTATACAAATAAAGTTTATTATTATTATTATTATTATTTCAAGTGTGTGCGCACCCAACAAAGCAGTTTCCTTGCTGTGTTCAACAGCTGGGCTGAGCGCACGCCCCCTTGGCCATTTATGTACGCTGCTGTGGTTCTGTTGTCCGTGTGGACCATTACGTGATGGTCCTGGACAAGTGGGACAAAGTGTCTGAGGACTTTGAGAACTATGAGGAGTTTCAGTATGTTTATGTGAAGAGACATGCTGGCCGGCCACATCCCTCCTATTGTTTGTGACAGGCAGGTCCCTCCCGAGCTGGAGAGGGACACGTCTGTGAATACCGACGTGACTAACGTCACTTTACCCAAGGGAACTCCTTCTGACAAGTTCGAGGGGTTCCCCCAATGGATCAGGTCTGCCCTCACAGATGGGAGGAAGGTGATCAAGCGCCGTTTGTGATGAACAAGGTCGATTCTCATTTGATTTAACAATCTTTGCAGGCGACGCATTTGCAATAAACCCAGCAGGACTACCACGTATGCTACAGCCATCATTCCTAATAATTTCATTATTGTTAATGATGTCACTGTCTTACGGGGCTGGACAAGCTGGAGCAATGACATCAGAGATTCCTTTCTCTGATCTGACAGAACAACTGTCATACTTTCTGAATTTAAATTCACTCCCAGGAATGTAATTTGTTGGGACGAAGTTACTGAGCTCTTTTCCCAGTTTATGGTGAAGCCTAGCCTGGCCCTTGCCTTTCTACGCAGCTCCGCTCAATTCTCATTTCCCTTCACTGCTCCATCTGGGACTTCTCCCATAGACAAGGATTTCTTCGGTAGATTTTTGACCGGAACAATCAGAGAACAGAAGGCGGAGTTTCCGAACCAATCATTGAACAGAAGGCGGAGTTTTGAACGACGTCGACTGGCATCGTCAGTTTGCCCTGCTTAAAATGAGAACACGGTAAAAACTATTATTTCTTTGCTGAGAAAAAATATATTTCTTAGCTGACGTTATATCAGAAGTGTTCCTGAGCTTAACAGTTCCTAAATCAATTCACGAAATGGTCAAATCTGCTGGATTTAAATTGTTTCGGTTTGACATTTTCCAAACAGCCTCGGGTGCGCTACGAAAATAAATGATAAAAAATCAAATTTTATCTCAAATGTTTCATCCAGGCCAACAGTCAGTAAATTAGAGCCATATAATTACACACTGGTAGCAGAAAAAATATCCACCGAGTGGTTTCTGAGCTGTTTATCTGAACAGTTAGCCTGCCAGGCTAACTGGACTGGACAGGCTAACGTGACGTATGTTGCAGCTCAGCGCAACATACGTCACGGCCAAACATTAACAATTAGGTAACCTCAGCAGAGGCCACGCCTCCAGCAAGAATGAGACATATGTTTGACTAGAACAACTGTTTGTATCTCTGCCTCTTTTCTGGACCGAGGTAACAGCAAGAGATAGTCAAGGTAAAACAGGATTCTCATCCCTGTCGTTCGGAATGGATGAAAGGTGGCTTCCATACACTTTGAAAAGGTGCATGGAGCGAGTATGTACCCGAAGGGAAGGAGGTTGTATTGATAGACCCCTTGAAAGGAAAAACGAAGAAACTTCCTGTGCTTGTTAATTTTCAGGATGTGGAAATAAGCATCCTTCAGGTCTATTGACACAAACCACTCCCCCTACGTCACATATTCGAGCGCGTGTTTCACAGTCAGCATGTGAAAAGGGCGTTCCATGATAAATTTGTTGAAGGCTGACAGATCTAGGATCGGTCTGCGCCCCCCTCCCCCCATATTTTTTGGGAACCAGGAAATAACGGGAATAAAACCCGGTTTTCTCCTCCCCCGGAGAGACTCTGGCGATTACGTATATTCCTAAGAGCTCCTTCAGCTCTGATTGGAGGGCTATACCTTGCTTCGGAGATGTTAACTTTGTTTCTAACATTCCGTTGAATTTTGGTGGTGTTCTTGCAAACTGTAGGGTGTAACCTCTGTGGATTAAACAGTTAAACCACTTGTCTAGAGAGCAGGTTTGTTGCAAACGCAGCGTTGCACCTTGAGAGAGGGAGCGCATGAGTGTTTTGTTTTGACTCGTGAGTGAAAATAAATGAGCCTCTACCGCCGCCAAGTGGACTGTGTCCACATTGACCCATGGGAGGCTTGCCTGAAAAGGGGCGTTTATCAGCTTTTGCGTTACGGTTCTTATAGTGTTCCCTGACTGCACCTGGTTATGAAGAGGAACCGGCGTTAACAGGTGAACAAAATAAATGCCTCTGTCGTGGCGGCTCACTGTTAGTGCTTGTTTCAGTCTGACTGACATGAGAGAGGGACGAGAACCCCCCGTACAAAGCTTACTCTTTAAATGCAGGTTCATGAAATTTAGCTGAGCGTGTGGAGACAGAAAAACTTTGTGTCGTTTGTACGATGTCCCACTGTTGTATGCCTCTGCTGCTGGCGGTAAGATCTGCTTTGGTCCCGCCAGTGGACAGGTGTCCAGGCAGCAGGTGTGTCTGCCCAAGGGGGGAAGACGTACTTACGTACCTGCTCCTGGACTTCTGAAGAAGACTGCAGCTGATTAAAAACTGATTGGAAATGGGGCCCGAAAAGTAGGGATGCACCGATCCACATTTCTCACTTCCGATCCGATACCGATACTTATTAACTGAGTATCGACCGATACCGATACTTTTCCGATCCAATACTGTTCAGGTATGTGACTCTGTATAATGAAACTTTTGTACCCAATCTATTCATTCCCCGCCACGGCAGTGGCTGTGTTGTCTTTCCCATCATGCTTAGCGCTTTTTTAGTTTTTTCAGCTGCACCATGAGTAAGGAGGACATGTGTGTGGTATACTTGCCTCCTGTCCTGTGTGCTGTTAAAGTCAGTGGGTTCCCTATTGTAAGGCTTAAGAGTGTCTTCATTGGGTTTATCTCACACAATGTTAAGAAGGGCAGTCACAGAATGTGATTGAACACAAGTGCTCTTTGAAGCTAGATCGGAAAAGTATCGGCAGGTTGGATCCGATACCCGATACTTAAATAATGCTGGTATCGGATACCGATACCGATACTGGATTGGATTGGCCCCATCCCTACCGAAAAGTCCCTGTGGAGACACCGGGCCCTCAAGGAGTTCTTTTTTGACATCCTCTGGGATTGATGGGGACAACTTTAACCACATCTGTCTCTGAAGCAGCGTTGTCCAGGGCAAGATACGTGCGGAGCACGTCGCGAGCACTGCACAAAGGTTTGTGATTTTGTCCGCTGCTGTGCCGATCTTGTTCTCTTTTGTCTCCTTCGCGATGCTGAGGGCAAGCAGTGCGATGTTGTTTGTAGCCACACCCACCTGGGACTAACACTGGTGGATCTTGTCCGTCAGCTTTACGGTGAGCTGGTCGTTAGTGGCAGGTGGAGTAATTCATCTGACGAAGTGCTTCGCAGCCCTTACTCCGAAGACCGCCGACAGGCTGGGCTCTAGTGGAGGGACAGCAGGGAAAAACTGGTCTGTGAGCCCCTGTACCTTGGTGATGGGCACCTATGAAGAGACAGAGGCCCTCACCTTCAGGGGGTCGCTGTCTGCGCTTTGAAGTAAGGCAGACACAGTTGGGACTCAAGGCCAGATTGGGTCCGGTTGTCCGTTGTGCTGGGCGGCAAATCTACCCGCCAACAAAGTCGAGGTGGTCTGAGTCCTACCTTCAGGGACCTCCAGATTGCAGGTTCTCGCAGACCTCCTGATGATTTCGGGGAGAACGTGGATCAGAGACCCCTGGGTGCTCGGGGGAGGGGGGGTCATTGAAGGCGGCATAGGCTCCACAACTCCTGGAGATGACGGGGCGACCGTGGCACAGTGGTAATGGCAGTCGACCCCCAATCGGAAGGTCGGAGGTTCGAGTCCCGCATCCGTCCACCATGTGTCGTTGTGTCCCTGGGCAAGACACTTAACCCCGAGTTGCTCCCGGTAGGTCTGGATAGCGCCCTACAAGGCAGGCTACCACTAACGGTGTATGAATGTGTGTATGAATGGGTAGATGGCTCGTATTGTAAAGCGCTTTGGGGCTCCTCAGAGGGGGCTGGAAGGCGCTATATAAATAAGCTCCATTTACCATTTACCATTTTACGTTTGGCTGTTCATCGACCCAGCTTCAGAGCGCGGGGGCGGCACCGGGTCCAGACCTCCATACAAGCAGGCTGGACCGCGGACGCTAGTTGTTTCAGCTCCCTCGTTGGAAGACAGTGTCGGCTCTGCACCTTCCAAAGGACAGGTCGGAGCGCAACTGCTATCTCTCTCAGCTCCATAGAAAAAAGGCGAAGCCGGCTCTGAACCTCCAAAAAGAGAGGTCGGGTCACGGTTGCTAGCTGTCTCTGTGGAGGGAGACGTGTTCGCGACCAGCTCGTCCAGAAGATCCTCGAGTGAAGTGTTCCGCCTCAGCTGAAACTCTGCCTCCGCGGAGGGAAAGAGCTCTAACCAGCGCTGTTTTTCCTCAGCCGTTAAAAAAGTGTAGGCTGGGCAGGAGAAACACGGGTCCAAGGCTTGTTAAGCGTGGACCCCTCCCAGACAATCTTCACAGATGGCGTGCGGGTCTGACAGGATTTAGCCCATCTCGCACGTGGGGCAAATCTTAATGGTGTTTTTAGTTGAAGTCATGTTAGAAGTTCACTTGTGTTCTTAGCGTTGGCTGAAGAAAAATGGGAGTAGACCACTAGTCCAGAGGCTGTTTTATAGTAGGACCGTGTGGGGCCCACAGCAGGTGGGCGTGGACTAGAAGTTTTCTGTGTTTTTGGCACGCTGCACGGGTAAACCCAATAAAGCAAAAGCTTTTTAAAGGGCAAAGCTTACATGAAATAGAACATAATGTAGCCAAAGTTGACTTTTAGGGGAAAAAAATCACTAGCCCATATGAAAATATAATAATAATCACAACTTCTTACTAGGCCTAGCATAAAGTAGTATGATCATCATCCGTTGTGTTTATTAGTAGCTTAAAATAATTAAAACTCCAGTAGTGGGCTAGGTCTACTGTAACCTTATCCAGTTGTAGGGTCAAGAGGCAAACATGTAGCATTAACACAGTATAAACAAGATTCTGGAATTGTGTCTATAAAAACATTATCAAATATTTTACGTGAATGGTCAGATTGCTCCATCCACAAGGAAATGTAGCCCAGGGTGAGCTAACCTCAGACAAACAAACAAAGAAAGCTGTAATAGTGGAGGTAATGAAGCTCACAGTGTTACTTGAGGCATTTAGTGAGTTATTTCTGCCTTATTAGCCAACATTAAGGCAAAGAAGATAGAACAAACTAAATAAACTCTAATAACTTCAAATAGTTACTGTAGTAGATGTTTTCATACCACAGAGTGGCACAGGGCAAGAACTCAGTGAAATTCAGTTTGTAAGAGTATACATTTTACATCACACAACTTATTAAACACTTTGTACAAATTAGTTCAGTGTTAACTAATCATAAACACAGATTAAATTTATTCAACAAGAAGTTTCAACACATAAAACACACTAAACAAAAACAAACTAGCATTAATCTTTAATTTAACCATTAATTAATGTAATTATGACAAATGGAGGATTTACCTGCAGTTACCTTCGTACAGACCTACATGTAGTACTTCCTGTTAAAGGATCAGTATGTAAGTTATTTTTTAAACATATTTCTTCACTCTGCCACTATTTTATGACAGATAGATGTTTGACAGGTAATCTCTGAAAAAAACTATAGTCCTCTGGCGTCTCCCGGTGGTAATAAAAGCATTTATAAAAACCCACAGTGACCAGCCGTTAACCAGCCAATAAAAACAGAGTTTTGCTCATGTGGGCGGGGTGTCAGCTTCACACAGCTCATCCCCCGCCTGTCCCAGCCTGCAGCGCTGGGAGGAGGAGGAGCTAAGGAGACGGAGTTGCAGGTCAGCCAGAGAGCAATGGGGAGGGAGCAGAAGGCTTTCCCTGTTCAAATTTTTTCCAAGTGTTTTGGTCATACAGAAATCGCAGACAGCAGCTTTAATAACTGCTATGTTGGCCACTGGCCTTTATCATCTTTTACATTTTTCCAAACTTTGTTTAGTTTTTGATATGGAATAAACTGTATCCAAATGCTCAGGGTAACACGTGTCTGAATTACATGTCATATTTCCCATCTATTCATTTTCACTAATTGATTATGTAACAACAAATATGTTTTTAATCTCAACGGGACTTTACCTGGTCAAATAAAGGTTAAATAAAATAATGTAATACAAGGATTTTAATGATCAGATAATTTGCACTATCCTTTGTAAAAACACAAAACATTTGTTATATTAAGTTTTGGCCCACTTAACTAACCTCATTAAGCTAGCTTTGCTGACTGCAGAGTTTTCACCACGAGTGTTTCTGTCTTGTCCAACAAAGTTCAGTCAGGTCCTCTGGACGGTTTCTACTTCCAGAAACTGTCCAGAGGACCTAACTGAACTTTGTTGGATGTTTCTACCTGGATTGTTGAGCATGAATCAGTATGTTTCTGTGTAACCTGCTACATTACAAACAAACAGTGGTGGGTAACGCTAATCCAAAAATTAGTTCAGCTATTTCTAAAGCACTAATTAATTTATTTAGGTCCGTAATTTCAAAAGCACTAATGTCTTATGAAAATTAGGGGAAGCTAATTCTAATCCGCTAATTAAATTCAACAATTGGTAGCAGCAAGTTATGCAATATTTGCACTACACTGCCAACTAGCGGTGCATGAACTGTTATACAGTAAGTTGTTTGAGTTTCAGAGTATTTAGTTTGGTTCTCTTCAACAGGTTTGACAAGGACAAAATGTACCCATTCCAAAGTCTGTTAGCTAAACTGCTGACATATTTGGCTGTTTTTTTTCTTTCTTCTTTTGTTACTTTTAGTACCACTAGATCGCATGTGTCAAACTCAAGGCCCGTGGGCCAAATCCGGCCTACCATAACCGTTTCTGTGGCTCTCTACACCCTAGAACTTCAAGATAACAGTTGTAAGCATGTTGCTCTCAGGTGGTGGGTCCCCATCCCTACACTCCCTGGTCTCTCTGTTAATTGTCTTGCTTATCTCCTCCATTTTGTTGTCCAGGTGTTTGTGATTGTCATGCTGTGTGTTCATGTACCTGTATATAAA
Source organism: Garcialebias charrua (assembly GCA_038048925.1). Lineage (NCBI taxonomy): Eukaryota > Metazoa > Chordata > Actinopteri > Cyprinodontiformes > Rivulidae > Garcialebias > Garcialebias charrua. Next base: position 94,239 of record JBBPBX010001124.1, on the reverse strand, counting down.
GTCAGGGATTTTTTAATTGATAAAGCTCTGTATATGTTGTATAACACAATCATTGTTCCACATTTAATCTATTGTATTGAGGTTTGGGGAAAAGCGTGCAAAACAATTACAAAGCCTGTTTTTATTTTACAAAAGAGAGCTGTAAGAGTAATCACCAGAAAACATTTCAGTCACCCATCAAACACCTTGTTTCTTCAGCTAAATTTATTGAAATTCCAGGAATTGGTAGAATATAGTATTTTATCAGTTATGTATAGGGCTCATAATAACACATTACCTTTAAATATCCAAAGAAATTTAGACAAAGTTATTACAATCTTAAAGGGACAGATATTCATCAAACCACAATTCAGAACCAGCTTAAAGGGACGGTCTACCTCAATTCAGGGAGTTGGATTGTGGAATGTTCTGGAGAGTGATGTTAAAAATGCAAAATCAATTCATTCATTCAACCTTTATTTATACAGGCTAGCCTCGTTGAGTCACGGGGACTCATTTACAAGAGGGACCTGTCTCACTCACACCAAACAACCATCCACTCTCACACTCACACCTAGGGTCAATTTAGAGTCACCAATCAGCCTAACAAGCATGTTTTTTGGTCTGTGGGAGGAAACCGGAGTACCCGGAGGAAACCCACGCATGCACGGGGAGAACATGCAAACTCCACCCAGAAAGGCCCCGGACCGGGATTTGAACCGGCAACCTTCTCGCTGAGAGGCAGCAGCTCTACCAGTTGTGCCACCGTGCTGCCCAATGTATACATTTAAGAAAAAGGTCAAAAAGGACTTGCTCAAAAACTATATACAGTATGATGTAACTTATGCCCCTTTTCCACCGGTCGGCTCGGGTCGGATGTTACGTCATATGTGCGTCGCAGAGACCCCCTTTCATCCTTCCCCACCGGATATTCAGTGCTGTGCCGCGCCAGATTTCTTGAGATTTTTGTTCTGGTTTCAGAGGGGTACTGAGGCGAGCTCACCCGCACCGGAAGGAGGGAGGAGGAGACTCGAGCTGTTTTACGGAAGCGAGGGAAGAGATCACGGCTGGACTTTACATGAATAACACGGTAAAAACAATTATTTGTTTTTAAAATTATAGCAAAGATGGGTCTTCAGCTGAACGTGTCCTTAATAAAATCACGTATTGCTCAAAACTGCAGGATTTTAAAAAGTAGGTTCGCCACGATCTCCACGAGCAACGCGCGCGGGCGGCTTTATGTCTTTAAAATGTAGCTCAATGAACAGATATAAAATATATTTCATAGCTGACTTTATAGTACGAGGGCTCCTGAGCTCAACCACGCTTTAATATTGTCACGTAGTGGTCAAATCTGCTGCATTTAAAGTAGGTTCGCTTTGACTTCTTCCAAACCTGTGCTTGCACAACGAAAATAAATTATAAAAATTCGAATTTGATTTCAAATAACTCCAACAGGATAAAGACAGTATATGAACATGTTGTGATCACACTATATTTTTTTGAAAAATATCAGCCATGTGGTTTTTGATATAATTGATGATATGTGATACAAAGTACAAGGGAGAAAAATAATGGAGGTTGCTTGACACATATATGTCTATAAAACATTGAATTTGATTTCAAATAACTCCAACAGGATATAGTCAGTAGATAAACATGTTGTGATCACACTATATTTTTTTGAAAAATATCAGCCATGTGGTTTTTGATATAATTGATGATATGTGATACAAAGTACAAGGGATAAAAATAATGGAGGTTGCTTGACACATATATGTCTATAAAACATTGAATTTGATTTCAAATAACTCCAACAGGATACAGTCAGTAGATGAACATGTTGTGATCACACTGTGTTGTTTAAAAAAAAAAAAACAGTTTCTGGACTAAATTAACCACATTTTTCTTTTACAGTCAACAGAAGAAAATCACCAGAATTCAACAACCTGTGTCATCTTCTGGAGGAAGACGTGAGACACCAGATGGAAATTTGTTACTTCTGTTTGTCACTTCAAACTTTTCCTATTAAACGTTATATTTTCTTAAGTGGTGTCCTCGAACATTCAATTTCCTAAACTTATTTTATAATGTGAAGTGTGTATTGTGTTTAAATCCATACTGGAAGTTAAGAGAACTTTCCATTTGCATTTGACCTTTAAAGAATCATAAGATAAAGATTATTAGAATCTGCTCAACTGTTATTACGTTATAAATTATTTGGTTCTAGGATGAAGTCATACAAAAAAAGTCAAAAATTAAAAGTGGCCAAAGTCCTTTGGACAGTTTAAAGTTAAAGAATTCACAGACCATCCATCTACCATCTACCATCTACCACCCAGCAGCAACTTTACCAGGGAAACTCTGGCAGTTTCAAAGATCACAGTGTGATGTTTTAAATCAACTTTATTTATAAAGCACATTTTAAAAACCACAGGGTCAACCAAAGTGCTGTACAATAACATAAAAGACAAGTTAATTAAAAACTATAAAAAGCATACAAAAATATGGTTTGCAACTTTATCAAGCACCTTGTGCATAACTAAATAATAAAATATGTTTTAATACATCTTTATTGTAAAAATACTAAATTGGAAAATACATGGGTTTAAAGAAGGCAACAAGGTAGGATTATGAATTGGGTTTAAAGATTACAGCTCATGAGGTACTCATTATAGCATGACATCTCTTTCACAACATTCTGTCAAAGCCTTTATTGTGTTCTTCTTCTAGTGGTGGCTAGTACTGTAGTAAATAGCTTGAGGGAACACTACTGCCACCATGTGGTAAGACGAGTAGGATTCTGGACCCCGCCCACAGAAGGGGTACAAAAAAGCTGTGGAAACAGAACTTAGATGTGACCCGACCCGAACTGAGCCGATCCAACCCGAGCCGAGCCGAGCGGTGGAAAAGAGTCCTTAGTGTGTTTGTGTATTACAGTTAGAAAAATTAAGTAGAGTTATTCATTTTGTGATGTAGTTTGAAGGTTATCATTGGTTGAACAAACTGTGAAATAAGGGGCAGATATAATAAGATTTCATCTTCTTTCTGCTCCTTTCATTTTATCCTACTTGTATTCTTGTATCTGATGAAACTGTTTTGTATTGTTCTTTTAAAATGAATGAATAAACATCAAATCAAATCAACGGCCCAGTCAGAGTCCAGAACCTGAACCTGAAGGTGGGACCTTCAGAGAGCTGAGCAGAAACCTCAAAGAACTGAAGCAACAATGGAAAGAAGAGTGGGTCAGAACTCCTCCAGAACCAGGAGAGAGACTGATGAAGTCAGAGAACCACAGAGGATTCTGCTGCTGAGGTTGCTGAGGTTAAATTTTAATGATTTTAGAACTTGTTAAAGATCATCCATCCAGCCATCCAGCTAACTGTCTATCCATCCATCCATTCAGCTAAAAGTCTATTCATCCTTGTATCTGATGAAACTGTTTTGTATTGTTCTTTTAAAATGAATGAATGAACATCAAATCAAATCAAAAATAAGTCTGTATCTCTGTGTTTATCATTGTCCTGGCATTGTCTCCTGTTGCCTCTGTCTCCTGAGTTCCTTGTGATTCCCTGAGTATGTAAGTTTGCTGCCCTGTCTATTTTATGTTCTTAATTTCTGTGGCCGTCGCGGACGCCATTTTGAAGAGTCCTAATGGTGAACTACTTTTTTTAAATCCAGCAGATTTGACCATTTCGTGAAACTCTCAAGCTCAGAAAAACTTGTGCTATAACGTCAGCTATGAAATATATTTTTTCTCAGCAAAGAAATAATTGTTTTACCGTGTTTTGTTGTAAAATCCTGGCTTCTTTGGCCGTCGCGGACGCCATTTTGAAGAGTGCTAATGTGGCGAACTTCTATTTTTAAATCCAGACGCGTCGCGTAGGCCCTGAGAAACATCCACAAGTTCACCCTCCATGTTAAAAAGTCTTCGTCTGACTCTTCGAAAACAAGCAATAAGGCTGCAGAGTAACACACTGGCTGCTAACTGCTATAGAGAGAGCACACACCAAGAGACTGAGGGGGACGCTTTTTTGTCACGGACCACATCCGGCGCTGCTCGTAAATACGTTATTTCGTTTTTACTGATAGATAATTAGTTATTAGCGGTACTGCATTTTAAATAAAAACTAGCACAAATCCGCTTATGAATTATAAAACTTAGTCAATCCACTGTAAAGCGAACAGATTATTTAGCCACGCTATAAGCGGATTAGCGCATTAGCGCTACCTAGCGGTCGTGGACCCACCACTGCAAACAAACTTTCATTTACTGCACTTTGCTGCATCAGCCCCAGTGCTTTTCTCTTTTTCATCTTGTCTCTCTGCTGCACCTTTGTCTTTGTCTCTCTCAGTCCATTAGATAGATGTGTGTATGTTTTTCCGGTTTGAGTCTCTTACAAGCTTTAAGACCCAAACCGGAGAAAAGTACAAACATGTGCACTACGCATGCGAACATGGGAGCAGTGGAAAACTGAAACTCATTTTGATCCGGGGCTATTGACAAAACATTTAGGGCTTTAGCTGCGGAAGCCCAGGTCTAACAACATGCCTGGTGTAGACGGTCGTGTGCTGAAGGACTGTGCAGGGGAACTCGCAGCGGTCTTCACGGACATCTTTAACATCTCACTGAGCCAGGCCATCGTCCCCACCTGTTTCAAAGCCACCACCATCATCCCTGTCCCAAAGAAGGCAACGCCCGCATGCCTCAATGACTATCGCCCAGTAGCACTCACCCCCATCCTGATGAAGTGCTTTGAACGGCTAGTCATGAAAAGCATCACATCTGTCCTCCCTGCCTCCCTGGATCCCTTCCAATTTGCATACCGACCTAATCGCTCAACCGACGATGCCATCTCCTCTGCCCTCCACACAGCTCTCACACATCTGGACACGAAGGACTCTTATGTTAGAATGCTGTTCATCGACTTCAGCTCGGCATTCAACACCATCATCCCCCAACAGCTCATCCATAAACTGGACAGTCTGGGGCTGAACACCTCAATGTGTAACTGGCTGCTAGACTTCCTGACCGGGAGACCACAGACAGTACGGATCGGGAGTAACACATCTAGCACCATCACATTGAACACAGGGGCCCCACAAGGATGTGTGCTGAGCCCCCTTCTATTCACCCTGCTAACACACGACTGCACACCATCGTACAGCTCCAACCACTTCATCAAGTTTGCGGACGACACAACAGTGGTAGGTCTCATCAGCAACAACGATGAGACGGACTACAGGAACGAGGTGAGCCGCTTGGCCTTGTGGTGCGGACACAACAATCTCACTCTCAACGTGGAGAAGACAAAGGAGATTGTCGTGGACTTCAGGAAGAGGGATGCACAACATGCCCCTCTGACCATCAACAGCACCGCAGTGGAGAGAGTGGACAGCACCAAGTTCCTGGGAGTGCACGTCTCAAAGGACCTGTCCTGGAGCAGGAACACTGCAGCACTGGCCAAGAAGGCTCACCAGCGTCTCTACTTTCTCCGCAAGCTGAAAAGGGCTGGAGCTTCAACCCCCATCATGTGCACCTTCTACAGGGGTGCCAAAGAAAGTGTCCTGACCAGCTGCATCACTGTGTGGAGACTGAGGAGTCTCCAGGCTCGAACCAGCAGACTGAGAGACAGCTCTGTTCATCAGGCAGTCAGAATGCTAAACACTCTGCCTGCTCTGCCTCCCCTCCCATTTGAACTGCCTTAACACAAAAAACTTTCTCACACATTACCACTCAACACAAAGTTTTTAACACTGGACCCTGTGTCATCAAACGGGTTATTCACTAAACTCTCGGTCATGTACTCATTCAGTTTGCACTACTTCTCATATTTGCACTAATGTTTGTATTACATTACTGCCTATAGTCATACTACTGTTTACATTCACTGTTTACATTTATTAATACGGTTTACATTTATTACTACTGCTTTACATTTATTACTACTGTTTACATTTACACTACTTTTATCTACACTACTGTTTACATTTATTACTACTGCTTTACATTTATTACTACTGTTTACATTTACACTACTTTTATCTACACTACTGCAGATACATATACAGCATTCTCTGACTAGCCTTATCTAAGGATGCCAAATGTGCCTTATGTGCCTCACTGCATATGCCACTTTGCCTCTATACCAACATCAACTACCTCATACATATACTGTGTACATTAACTTATATGCTGCTGTGCCACTCTTTGCAAATGTCAATGCTAGAACCTTCAGTTTATTTTATAGATATACTTTTTATACTTTTTATACTACTATGCAAAAACTCAGGACAGTATTACACATTTTTTTATTTCATTTTATGCTTATGTTCATTGGGTGTTTGGTGTTTCATGGGTGTTTGGTGTTTCAGTGTTGGTGTAAATTTTCATACTTTTATACTATTATGAAAAAACTCAGGACAGTGTTACACTTTTACTATTTTATGCTTATGTTTATTAAATGTTTTAGTGTTTAGTGTTTAGATGGTTACTGTTGCACCGAGGGACTGAGAGAAACGCAATTTCGGTCCTGTGTATGTCCTGTACATATTGCAGTTCTGACAATAAAGTTGACTTTGACTTTGACTTGTGTAGTTCCTGTATGTAGTCCCTGTGTGTGTGTACTTTTCATGTGGGTTGATGGCATCATTTAAGAATTTGAGTTCTTTTGCGAAAGATATGACTCAGTTCTCCTTTTCTTAAACTACCGAGTTTGTGCCTGAGTGTGTGTGTGTGTGTCAAAGTAAACAGTGTGAGTTAATGGTTATATAAAACGCATGTTCAGACTTGGCCACATTACAGAACAGTGGCATTTAGAGGGCACCGTACTCACAAACACGCACATACACACACACACACAAACACACACACACACACACACACACACACACACACAGTTTGTCATTCAGACAAACAACCAGGCACACATCCACGAGCTCAGCCTCCCTCGTTTCAACACGATGGGAAGCTGCATCAAGATATCCCATGTGTGAAATTGTTTCTGGTACGTTGCAGACACGGAGGGAAAAGCATCAGTTTAATGCAACAAATGTTTGGATTTAGTTAAAGGTGTGTATTTAACCTGCACCGGTGGCTGCACAACATGCTCAGTCTTACTCAGGTTAAAGAGAAATACAACTACAAGCAAAAGTTAGTTTTTTTTCTCCCAAAACTATATGAAAAGGCTCTGATCACGTCAGAAAGGAACAAAATACTTTAAATAGAGAATAATACATAAATGTCCACTTTGTTTCCAGTGAATGCCGCCATGTGGGGCTGAATCAGAGCAATCAGTGAACTACCGGTTGTTGGTGAGATCTGGACGGGCTTCGATCATTTCCTCTACAAAAGTTGGGTGAAAAAACTGTGAGCCTCTTACTACCCTTCTGTGAGCTCATAAAGATGATTTGTTGCCAATCTGGCAACTCCAGCCAATTATATCACACCATTCACTCCCTCCACGCCCTTTGTCAGCCCTAAACTACACTACGCTGAGAAACAATATGCTCTGATTGCAGAGGAACATGACAGCTGTGCTCAGGGTTTGAGAATAAAATAAACTAATGTACTTATGTGTTGAAATCACACTTACATGGAATGGTTTTCACATACATGCACCAGTGCCCATGTCTAATATGTCCAAGTCGCCATACAGAAAGATGTTGATGCGTGACTACACGAACAAACAATACAGTCTTGACAGGGACAAATAAATATAAATGGGGCTTAAAAACGTTTGTATTTTTTGCCTTTCAACGTGCTAAGACTATGACCAAAAAAAAAAAGATTTTTCATGCTATGTTTGTGAGTAAAATTATAAAAAAGAAAAATATATATACAAAAGCATGTTTGCAACCTTAACACTGGATAAAATAAAAACAATCTAAAGCTATTCACAGAGAGCTTATAGCTAATTTGAAATTCTTCAAAAAATGCCAAAAAGATATATTGAAAGATAAATTTGTAGTTGTACACACGATGTTTTAAAGTTTTTGTACCCATCAGAAAACAATAAAAACAAAAACTCTACAGAGACAGCTAATGACTGCAAATGTGTTAAGAAATGATTTCCAAATCTCAACAGCTTGTTAAAATGTGATGATTATGATATAAAATCATCTTAAATGTGGTCAGAATTTTATAAATATGAAGAAAAAATCAACAGCCAAAATAAAACAGAGAAGAACTGATGAGAATGTTTAATTTGGAACGTTAGACGATCTCTGCAGGCACAATATGAGAACTATTAAAGAAGTGGGAGGAAATAGTTGTGCAGTAGTAAGAAAGAACTAGAGAAAATATAAAGCTCTGGAGGAATGAAAGGAAAAGTCATCACCAGAGTGATGATGGGGTCATCAGTTAATGTGGAGCGGCAGATGAAGCGTTGCATGCATCACACACACAAACTCATACAGACTGTATGGAAATATGTCAGGAAAAATTGACAGAATTTTGCACAGCAAGATTAGCCACAGAGTCAAAAACTTAAACAATAATTTTCACATGTTATAAGTCTATGCAGTGAACTAATAAAATGTTTCATGCTGACGTCCATCTTGGCAACAATTTTGACTAAATGTGATTTAGGAATTAAAGTTTTTGTTACATGTATTGATCTAAACCTACTGGTCACCTGAGTAATAATATTACACTACAGTGTACAATGAGTTTGTGGCTTAGTACATTGTGATTTGTTATTTACAGGCATCGTTTTCCCATTCCATAGTTCAATCATTCATTCAACATTTATTTAGGCAGGTTAATCCCATTGAGCCTCGACGACTCATTTACAAGAGAGACTGGTTTATAAATTGAATTTATTATTATTATTATTATTATTATTATTATTATTATTATTATTATTATTATTATTATTATTACACAAAGAATGATGACAACAGCAACAGTATAATTTCCTTAAACAATCAACAACAGACAATCATAAGAGATAAATACAGATTTGTTTAAACAAGTTAAAATAAAGATGTCAAAATTTCAAAACAGACAGATTATAAGGCAGATGTATAAAATCAAAGACAGGAACAAATCTGCATTGGTTCTTGCCAGGATTCCAACAGATTCTGAAAACCATTTAGAGAAGTCAAGGTCGAGAGCTTCAGATCTTTTTGTAAGATATTCCATGAAGCAGGAGCGGAGTAGGAGAAGGCCCTTTTTCCAAGTTCAGTCCTCACTGACGGAACACTGCAGGTAATCATGTCCTGAGAGCGCACACTGTAGCTGCACTCACGCAAAGACATGTAGGAGGAGATGTATGAGGGCAGCAGACCAAGAAGTGATTTAAAGATGAAAATGTACCAGTGGAAGAGTCTGCGTGAGGTTAATGATGTCCAGTTAACCAGTGAATACAGGGTGCAGTGGTGGGTACGATAATCACAACCAGTTATGAATCTTAGTGCACCATGATAGACAACATCCAACATCCGCAGGGTGCTTGTAGGAGCATTCATGTAGAGAATGTCACCGTAATCAATGGAGGGAAGGAAAGTCACAGACACAAGGCGTTTCCTGACATTCAGTGATAGACATGATCTGTTTCTGAAAAAGAAACCCAGTTTAACTTTCAGTTTCTTCACTAGGTTTTCCACGTGGAGTTTAAAAGAGAGATGTGAATCAATCAGGATACCCAGATATTTATAGGAATCAACAAACTCAATAGGGACACCATTTGAAGATAAAATCAGAGGAGGATCTGCTGGAACCGCCTTCCTATTTGAAAAAAACATCCCTTTTGTTTTATCAGCATTTAGGACAAGTTTGAGACGGAACAAATCTGACTGGATGATGTCAAAAGCGGATTGCAGTAACTGGAAAGCCTTAGCAACTGTTTTAGCTCGGCAGTAAACAACTGTATCATCAGCATAGAAATGTAAGGATGCATCAGGGATGCAGTGACCTACATTAGCTATGTAGATTGTAAAGAGAGTTGGT